>JAOTON010001016.1:0-77500 GCA_034440635.1 Lepas anatifera
GCAGTGTCGTTTCTGTCTGGAAATCTTGCCGTCAGGCTAAAATATGTAACCATCATTAGTTCATCTTGCTCCATCAGATGCTCTATAATATGACGCTCGGTCAAGTAGTGAAAGTGACTTGACATCGAAGCTGAAGTCAGGAGTCAGAGAGTGACCCGAAGCGTCGTCATGTTGTATATCAATCGACTTACGTAACAATCTCGCCTAATGCAAGCAAAATGGGAGCTTTATCTCAATTCAATGAGAAGTTATTGGCCGATAATCACTCTATGCTCCTGTGACCTGATATGTTTTGAGAAGTCAGATGATTCAAACTCCATTGAATTTCTAGATCGTAGTAAGAATGAACGGTTAAGTTTTCAACTATCTATACAATATTTACTGCGAATCAGCCCATTCTATTTTTCACCATAGATTACATCGGGGTGCCGATGAAATTGATCCCCTAAGCAAATCAATATAGAAATTCCGGATAGCGGGTTATGCGACCTTATTGACATTATCATATTGTGGAAGTTTCCAAGTGATCGGTTCCCCTGATGGTCCCTGGGCACCGCTCGAAACTCGTAATTTTAGGTTTGAAGTCAGGTCACTTGACCTTAAATGGCTCATTGACCAGACATGACCTTAACTCCAAAATTTGGTCAGATGTGTAAAAGTGATTCCGAATAAGGTACCTGCCATGGGTTCGTTGCTCTGCGTCTCTTCGTTTTGAGCTATCTGGAAAAACCACAAGGAGCAAATTCCACCCTCCCTGCAGAGGCGCGTATAAATTTACAGACGCACACTGCCCATTTCACCATGTTGACCTACAACCCCTATGTATGTTTGGTAAGCTATGGCCGATGGGGTTGCCGCCTACTGGAGATTGCGTGGCAACTTGCCAGTCGCCCCATTGTCAGAAGTTATTCAGTGGCAGCTCCTTCCCCACCTGGGCCTGCGGGCAACGGTGAGTCGCCTGGGTAACTGTGGCCCAACCCGGGCCAGTGGCGGCGACAGCCCAGCAGGCCTGCAGCGTCTCAGCAGAACAGCAGTGGCCCCCTCTGATTCGATCAGTCCTCGACACACTCGTGAACGTGACACCGGCGATATATCGACGGAGGAGATGCATCAACTGTTCGATGAGCCGATGTGCAGTCTACGGCGTCATGGTCTCCCCCCACCCCCAACTATCCATCGCCTCGCGCCTCACGAACACAATCGCCTCCCGCCTCCAGCTTAGCGCAGTGCCGTCACCCCCGCCTCACCAGTACCGTCACCTCCCACATCACTAGTTCCGTCACCTCGCGTACACGAATCTGGGGGGGGTTAGGATGGACCCTCGGCGCCATCTGAAGCGAAATGCCGCTTCCAACTCCCCTAGAATGCGAGAATCGGCGCCCCCTGATAGGGTTTTACCCACCTGAAAAGTTTTGCAGGAAGAAATGGCGCCCACTGGAAAGGTGTCCCCGATCGGCAATATCGGCGCCTTCCGGGGGCGCCATCCGGACAGGGCGCCACCACCTTGGACCGGCAAAATATTTCAGGCGGGCGCAAAATCCACAACAATGAGCGCCGATTTTCGCATATTTGGAGAAAAAGATGAAAAGCGACATTTCAGAGGCACCATCAACCCTTCAGGCAACTGCCGTAACCATCCAGGGCATAGGCAGATCCAGGGGTGGGGTACGTGTCCCTCCGATTGATGCTCGGCGCCCTAAAATGATCACAGCGCTGCCCTGAAATGTCGGTTCTCACCCTCCCCTCCCAGGATGCGAGAATCGGCGCCCCTGATACGATTTGGCGCCCACCTCATGGTTTTTGGTCAAAAGTGGCACCCTCCTGGTCTGGATGGTGCCAACCCGAAAGAGCTACCCCCGATCGGCTATCCTGGATCCGCCTATGATTCAGGGGCGCAGATGGTCGATAGGAGGGAGCACCTGCCCCTTTAATTGACCCCCGATCTGTATGGTGATGGGAAAAATGTCTGCCTGACTGCCGCAAAAATTGGTAACGATCAAATAATTTCAATCAAATATTTAACTTTTGTTCCTAAACACACGTAAAATAACGATCGTAGCTCATATACCGTGAAAAGAAACGCTTTATTAAAGAACAAACTTATCCCGAACGCGTTCCCCGAACGCGACCGTCTGTCTCTCTCTAGGGCCTTGAACGCCGCCATGCTGCTCCCAGAATTACTGTCCGATGATTGGTTGCTTAGCTATGAGCGTAGCAGTGACGTCAAGCGGGCGAAGAGTCCTGCATAAGTCACCGACCTCAAGAATTCGCTCCCTGCATATGGAAACCTTTGAGAAAAATCCCTCCAGACAAATCTAGAGACCGAAAAGACGGGATCTAGAAGCTTAGGTGTCTTTTGAAAAACCGACCCTGGAGGTCGGTTTTTCAAGACGCCTTAAGATCCCAGGATATTTCACAAATATATATCCGTGAATTTAGATTTATCTATTGAATTTAATGCCAGGAAAAGCTCAGAATCAAGATATTTAGGGTCATTGCTTTCAAATTTTGGTAAGTATATTTCTCAAACTTCTATAGTTTCACTAAGAAATGAACGCTTTGGTCTTCTGGCTTGGGAAATGTTAAAAACTACCAAAGACACCCAAGGCTGATTTCGATTTATTCACGTTGTGAAAACAGCTATTGCAACCTTTAGTCGCTTTGTGGGAAGCTCGTCAGCTGGTGCCTCAGAAACATTTCAAAAGTGCTAGCACACAGTACATGACGAAATTATCCTATTGAGAATCATTGTACCGAAGATGCCGATGACCGTCCTATAACAAGCTGGCTCTCGTCAGAGTCCAGGACGTTTGGAGTGCTTCTCTAATTCATTACTGAAACGATCTTTTTTACCAAGTTCCCAAGGCAAAAGGTCATGGAGCGCACGCAGTGTATCTCTATTGGGAACCTGGATATGGTACATACATGCTTAGGTCTAACGATAGTCCTTGACTGATCCCAAACGAGAACGTGCTTTAATGCTCAGTGGTATTTAGTTTAAGAATTAGGACTTTACTAACAATGGCTTAACACACTGCGAATTGACGGGGGTCTGAGCCACCTTCACATTGAACGGAGTGCTGAGCCACCTTCGCATTGACAGGGGAGGGTATCCGCCCCCTAAGATTTCGAGAACCACGGTAGAGTAGCGAAAAACGGTAAACGGCGTTGGGTTTCCCATCCACTTCTCCATCAAAACATTGGAATAATTTTTTGTCAAGTCTCATTCGCAAAGGTCACGAAGAGTTCAAAAACAGCCGTCATAGAGATTAAACATGTAAAATTCAGTTTTTCAGCCATTACATCTGAACAAGTAAAGATAGAGCAAAACGGCACTTGAACATATGAATTCTCTCACCAAGCCGATTCGAATGATATATAATTTGACCTTGCTAGGTCAAATCAAGAAGGATTTGACCTGACCTGAGGAGTCAGGTCAGGAGTCAAATTATATAAAATGCATATCATTAGAACCGCAAAGCCCGGGCGAGTCTAATGCAGCTAAAATAAATGCTCTATCACACCATCCGTTACTGAGTTATTCTCTAAAGAACTATTTTCCCATGTATTTCCAATGGAGAGGTCATGCCTCGTACCTGACCTTAGGTCATCGATATCAAAAATACCGGAACATATTTTGAGAACTAGGTAGGGCCATTATGTGATATGAGTTTCAATCGGATGAGTTCACCCTGCTCCGGCTCATGCTATCTTAAACTTTTTTGAGGTCAGGTCACTTCACCTGTACTGGTGACCTGACGCTTGGATGACCTATCCCCAAAATTTTCACAGAAGTTGTAAAAATGATGAGGAAAAGGGAAGCCAAGTATGGCGGAAGCTACGCGCCGCCGTTTTTCTGCCTCTCTCCGAAAACCCGAGGAGGCTGGTACCCGCCCCCACTCGTCCCAATGCGCATGTTAAGGTGACGATCCCGGTATTAGTAGACTCAACCGGCGAAGGTACCAAATTTTGTTATACCTACGTCATAATAATTACTAAAATCTTAATTAAAAGGGAAAAGCGAAATACAACGTTCATTATAGAGATAGTAGCCAAATGCATCATGTTTCACGCAGCGCATCCCGAGAAAAAGTTTATCATTAGTGTACTATTTATAGTCATTGAGTCCTGGTGTATAGACTTCTATACATCCAATAAATTATATTTATAAATTTTTGAATTTAAATTTTGTTCATTATTGAGTTCCTTGCGTCCAAAAACCAAAAATCCAAAGAAGTTTTGCACTTCCATCAAATATTTTGGACCTTTGGGTTTCAAAAGGATCGTACTAAGCCTGCAGGATTTTGAAGCGACAGTGAAAAACAGAAGAAGACAGACAGAAACACAGAAACATACAAACAGGGCAGACCTTGGAATTTTAGGACATGTAGACTGCTAAGAAGCCTATATGTGGGCCACCAGCCAGTCAAGCCAGACGAACAGAGACCTAGAGACAGAGAAAGAAAAACTTCCAGAAAGCCAGAGATAGACAGGGATAAACAAGAACACAGACAAACAGTGAGAGAGCAAGATAGACAGAAACATATAAACAGGAGATAGATCGACATAGGCAGAAATAAACAAAGACACAACCAGACGGCACCCATTGCCAAGATATTCAGAGGGAAGCCGGAATCTTAATCCACAGACAAAGACAGAACAGGCCAAAATACTAGGGACAGTCAGACAGACGCCCAGAGACAGTCAGACATACATACAGAAAAATACCAGAGACATCCAGGCAAACAGACATACAGAGAATACAGAGGCAGAACCAGACAGGTAAGCAGACAGACAGACAGGAAGCCAGGGTCTAAGTACGTACCGGCGGACGGAGACAGCCAGAGAGAGACATACATGCAAGAGGCAGCCAGACAGACATACCCAGGGACAGTCAGAGACATACCAGAAAAGTACAGGGACATCCCAGGCAGACAGTCAGAGCTGATATGCAGAAAAATGCAGGCAGGCAAAGCAGACAAGCAGGCGAAAGACGATCCGACGGGAGTCTGATAGACAGACATTCAAGCAGACGAACAGTCGGGCAGACGAATGGACGGACAGTCGAGCAGACATACAGACAGTCAGGCAGGCGGGTAGACGGGGAAACAGGCAGGCAGGCAGGCGCAGACAGGGAAACGAGCAGGCAGGGAGACAAACAGTCGGTCACACAATCGAACAGACAGACAGACAGTCAGTCAGGCAGACATACAGTCCAAGCAGACCGCTACAACCTGTCCAGGTGAACAGACGGACTGTCAGGCAGACCAGGCAGACTTTCAGACGGGCTGAGCGGGTAGACAGTAAGTCACACAATCGAACAGACGGAGCAGTTAGTCGGAACAGGCGAACTGTCAGGCAGACATTCGTACTGTCCAGGTGAACAGACAGAATGATCAGGCAGGTAGGCAGGCAGACCGATGGGCAGACAACCGGAACCAGTCAGGCAGGCAGACAGACAGGGGAGACAGCAACATTCGGACAACCAGACTGAACATACAGAGAGGCAGCTAAACAGACATACAGAGACAGTCAGACATACATACAAAAAATTCACGGACATCCAGGCAGACAGACATAGAGAGAATACAGAGGCAGACGAGAGGAAGTCAAGTCTGCATACACACAGACAGACAGAACAGACATACCTATATACAGATATAGGCAGAAAAACATACAGGGACAGTCGGTGACATACAACAAAGTACAGAGACATCCAGGCAGACAGACATACAGAGAATACCGAGGCAGACAGACAAATAGGCAGGCAGACCCAGTGGAAGCCAGGACTAAGTACTCCTGAACAGAGCAACCAGGGAACATACATGCAGAGACAGCCAGACAGACATGCAGGGACAATCAGAGACATACAGAAAAGTACAGGAACACATCCGAGGCGAACAGTCAGACTGATATACAGAAAAAATGCAGGCAGACAAGCAGACAGGCAGACAGACAGCCTGACAGATAGTCTGACAGACGAACATTCAAGCAGACAGTCAGGCGAGACAGACGGACAAAGACGATCGAGCAGACATGCAAGAGTCAGGCAGGCGGGTGAACTTGAAGACAAGGGGAAACAGGCAGGCGAGCAGACAGACAGACAGACTGGCAGGAGACATACAGACAGACGAACAGTCAGTCACACAGTCAGACAGTCAGTCACACAATCAGACAGACAGACAGATAGTCAGGCAGACAGACAGTCGGACAAACAGGCGCAGACACTACATACTGTCAGATGAACGACAGTCAGGCGAACAGACAGCCTTTTTTATTTTATAAATTTTGATCAACGTTGTTTCTCAGTTGGACTGTTGGGCGAGTCTCACTAAAGTCATAAAGGGACTTGTCACGAAAGGAGACCCCGACCCCACCACCCAAACTAGCAACTCCCACAATGAAGGGTTGATTTAGAAGTCAAGTTTAACGTCCCACAAAGCACAGGGGCGGCCGCCCCGCTCAGGTCACCCTCTCACCAGTCGGTTGCTAACCGACCTGTACGTCGGGGCCATAAGCTATTGAGCGCCGGATCGTCTCAGGTGGACCGATCCCAAGCCTGGACATGCCTGCCACTCCATGCTTCTGAGCCCAGCGGGCCGTTGCCCAGCTCTACTAACTGAGCTACCGGGCGGCTGTCTGACAAGCTTTCAGACAGGCAGACAGTCAGTCACACAATCAGAACAGGCTACATGCAGACAGTCAGTCAGACAGGCGGACATACATACTGTCGGGTGAACGGACAGTCAAGCAGACATACAATCTGGCAGGTAGGCAGACAGACAGAACCAATCGAAAAGAATACAGACGGACAGACAGATACAGTCCAGTCAGGCAGGCAGGCAGACAGATATACAGGGGAGTCAGGCAAACAAACAGGGACAGCAAACATTCAAGACAACCAGATAGACATACAGAGACAGTCAGGCAACCACTAGAAAAAAATACACCCAGACATCCAGGCAGACAGACATACGAGAATACAGAGGCAGAATAGAGGAAGCCAAGTCTACATACATACAGAAAGACGGAAACGGATATACATACCCAGATATTGCCAGATAAAAAACATACAGGGACAGTCGGGGACATACAAAAAGTACAGACATCCAGGCAGACAGACATACAGCGCATACAGAGAGGCAGACAGACAGGTAGGCAGACAGACAGAGGAAAGCCGGGTCTAAGTACAACTACAGACGGACAGAACAGCCAGCAAGACATACATACAGAGACAGCTAGACAGACATATAGGGACAGTCGAGACATACAGAAAATTACAGAGACATCCGGAGCGCAGATTCAGCCAGACAGATATGCAGAAAAAATTCTTGACCGGTCAAGATAATTATGTAAGATACCAACCTAATTTCTCTTGCCTCGAAGAAGACCATGTGCAGTCTCCAGTAAAGTAAACTCTGTGTTGGAGTCATGTAGTTACGCCTCTGTGCAGGATATATCTCAGCATAACCCTAACAGTTTTTCCGTTGTTCCTTATTAACATAAGGTCCCTCCCCAAACACTTTTGACTCACTTCAGCAATTTATCTCTAGCCTTCAGCCTAAACCCAAAATCATTCTTGTTACAAGAACTTTAGCTCGCCCGGGATCTTCCCGCTCATTACCGTCGTCCGTGGCTACAAGTCCGAAACGCCGCTGAACCCCCAGAGTTTAAGGTAAGGGACTGGGTTTACGTTTGCCGAAACACCTTACCATACAGCAGGAGAAGTGATCTGGAGTCCCAATGTATCTCGCATCAATCCGTTTTCTTAGAATTACATAAACCCTTAGAATTCAATCTCATTGTAGGATCCCTCTATCGTTCACCATCTTACCCATCAGCTAGTATTTGCAGACTATATTGAAGATGTACTAGGATAAAATTGATAAGGAAAAAGAATTTGTATTAATGGGAGGCGATTACAATTTTGATATTCTTAAATCAGATAGTCACGAACCAACAAATTACTTCCTCAATATTATGGCAGCCTGTGGGTACTTCCCCTGCATATCGGTTCCTACTAGGGATAACCACCACTTCTCAAACGCTTTATTGATAATTTCTTCTGCAACGCGACACATCAATCGGGTCCAATCATCATCCGCCCCTACTCTCTGATATAGCGACCACCTCCCAATCTGGCTCAAAATAAGTACAACTATAGACAGACCCAAAGCCCCCCCTTCCTCATATGACGCGTTTGACTTCGGGAAAATAAATGTTCTTAAAGATAATATTGCTGCTACAAGTTAAACAATTTTTTTCCCTAAGTAACCCAAATATTGCTGCAAATGTGCTTCAACAAACAGTAACTTCTGAAATAAACAGACTTAGGATAAAAGCCATCCAGAAGGACTGTGCCACTCCAGCCCTGGATCTCATATAATCTTTGTTACAATGTATTAATAAAAAGAACGATCCTTTACAAGAAATTTATCCAAATCAAAAGCAAGACAGGATGAATTAGAATATAAAACATATCATAACACATTAACCAGGATTCTTAGGTACAGCTCAAAGGAACTATTATCAGCACAAACTCGAAGAAAATAAATCTAACCCTGTGAAGCTCTGGGACACACTCCTCACAGTTGTTCGTAAAAATAAACATAAAAAGGATCTCCCGAACATTTTTGCCATGAAGGGGTGTGCTTATATCGGACAACTCCCAAATTGCTCATCACTTTAACCAATTTTTTTCTAATATCGCCCACCTCACTGGATGCTAATCTCCCGCTACCCACTTCAGATCCTCTTCAATATCTTGGTGATGAAACAAACCCACAATTTCAATTCACACAGGTTTCGCCCTTGCACAACTAAAAGAATTATCTCCTCCCTAAGAAATACAGGTGCAGGATATGAGGAATTAGCTCAAAAATCCTCAAATCCTAAATGAAACAATTTACCCTCTCACTTCACCCATTTATTTAATATTTGTATTTCAACTGGCACCTTCCCCTCTGAGTTCAAAACTGCTGTGAAGTTGTGTCTGTTTTTCCAAATCCGGAGACCCTTCCGCCTTCTACAAATTTCAGACCTATATCGATTCTCCCTGCTATTCTCAAAGGTCTTGAAAAATTATCCACGAGCAAGTTATGGAATTCCTAGTCCGTAATGATATAATATTTGATCATCAATTTTGGATTTCGCCCCCACCACAGCACATACATGCCTATTTCACTCCTCTATGACAAAATTACTTCTGCCCTAGTTTCGAAAAAGGTATGTGCTGCCCTCTATTTAGATTTTTCCAAGGCGTTCGACACTGTCAATCATCAAAATTCTTTTGTCTAAACTCGAGAAATATGGTTTCCAAAATATCTTCACTGAAATTCTTTGAATCATACCTATCTGATCGGGTAATGAGGTAGGTGGCTTCACACATGTTGCCAGATAACTACAGGTTGATCTGTATGATAAGTGCCACTCTTCAAAAAGTTCCCATGGATCAAAACTTCCTTTAATTAGAATTGCTACAGGTTAATCCCATATATCATAAAGTGCCACTGTTCAAAACTTCATCCAGTGCAATATTCAAAGTACCACAACTGGCGCTTTGACCACAACTGGTTAGGTTAGGTTAGGTTAGGCTAGGCTAGGGCTAGGCTAGGCTAGGCTAGGGCTTAGGATAGGTTAGTTTAGGTTAGGTTGGGTTGGGTTGGGTTGGGTTAGGTTGAAAGGTTGGGTTGGGTTGGGGTTGGGTTGGGTTGAGGTTAGGTTAGGTTAGGTTAGGATTAGGTTAGGTTAGGTTAGGTTAGGTTAGGATTAGGTTAGGTTAGGTTAGGTTAAGAGTTAGGTTAGGTTAGGTTAGGTTAGGTTAGGTTAGGTACATATACACAGCGTATCCACAGCAGCTTTGATGAAGGCAAAGTTTCACCAGTAGGCTAGGTGCGCCACAGGCCAGCTCGCTGAGTCGAGAAAGGGTTAGGTCAGGTTTGGTTACGTTTGGTGCTACATGTAGAAATATTAAAGAATTACCAAGGTTTTTGAAAAGTGTCACTGAGCAATGCAAAAAGCAAAAAGTTTTGGCACTAGGCACATTTGAAAGAAGGATGTTTCAGCAACGCCAAAAACAGCTAGACCACTTGGAATATTTCACTGGAGGGAAGCTTTTGAACAGTGGCACTTTGGAAGGAAGTTTTTGATTCATAGGAGCTTTCTGGATCAACCTGTGGTGCTTTTGTTTGAAAGGAGTTTTTGATTCATAGGAGCTTTTGAACTGTGGTACTTATGATGTGGATTAGCCTGCCGTGGTTCTATCTGGCAACATGTGTGAAGCCAGCTACCTCGTTACCTCTTGGATCGTACTCCAGTATGTCGAAACTAGTGACACCACTTCTCGCGATTCCACCCTATGCCTCTCGGGCGTGCCTCAGGGCCAGTCTGCAAGAACGTGGCGGGCGACTCGACGAGGCGCTTGGGGCAGCGCAAAAGCCTGCCCTAATTGGGGCAGAAATTTGGATGCTGGGCAGGACTCCTCCAATAGGAGGGGTATTTTTACTGATACATTTTTATCTACTCCATTTTAAACGAAACACCCAGCAAATGGAAATAAAACTGTGCATCCAACTCCCACGACGACAACGCACTCACCACCCCCCCCCCCCACGCACAGCAGCAGCTATATCTTGCATTCATGTTGCATGACTTCAAGAATACTTTTATTCAAGGTATATTTACAAGCGAAGTCTTTTCCCCTACAGACGTCATTTGCCTCTGCTTTCAGGCCGTATAATCTAAACTTTACAAAATTTTTCAATTGATAACTAAATTTGAAAGAATAATTTTTCTAGAGCTAAAGCATTTCCCCATTTTCCCAAATTTTCATGACAGAAGTAACAAAATTTGGAATATTTTCCACAAGACTCAAGCAAAGAAAAGATTCCCGTACGCCCTTGTGACGTCACATCACTGACGCTTTGCATTTTTTCTTGGGAGGAAGGGGCTGGCATGATTTTTCTTATGAACGGTGGAGCCTTTGAACAGTGGACCTTTTGACACACACCCGATTTGCCGGCCTTTGGTGATCAAAACATAGCAGAGGAAATGCAAAAAACTACATACAGGGAAATTTTTATTTAGGAGTTCTTAGATTTTCTTGTTTTTTGTAACTAAAAACTTTCTAGTTTTAGATTAAAAAATTTACCAAAAATTGAATTTAGCTTTAGAAAGGCCAATCACGTTGCCCGATTTTTTATTAATTTCAGGAACTTTTGACTTTACGGCTTTAAAAAATTTCCTGATTTGGTATCTTTTTAACCATATGCCTCTTGATGACAAATATGACGCTTTTTGAGACAATTCAGCTTTTACGGCGCAATTTTAACTACTGATTGTTGTTTCTTCTCGTTATTTTTTCTTCATCCCTCGGCGATTACCCGGACTGACTGTTGCCCCCAAGTACTTCAGTTCCTGCCCCCCAAGAACTCCCCCTCTGCCCCCAAGATCGACCAAAAGCTGCCCCAAATCGGTAGGTCTGCCCCTGAGGCTGCCCCAACGAGATCTCGTCGAAATCTGCCACGTTCTGCAGACTGGCCTCAGGGCAGTGTCCTGGGTCCCCTGTTATTCCTGCTCTATGTTAATGACATCCATAAGCTCACCAAATCCAAATTCTTCCTCTTCGCTGACGATACGGCCCCTCCTCTTCACTGCTGCAACACCCCTTCTGAATTACAGCGAAGTATTAATGAAAGTCTCCCTGACGTATCATCCTGGCTTGTATCCAACAGACTAACCCTCAATGCCAAAAAGTCAGTCTATCAGCTCTTCCCCCGCCCATAATGCAAATTTTTCCAATACACCTGAATCATGTTATGTTATCGCGAACCCCCTCTACAAATTACCTTGGAGTCAAAATTCCGATAGAGGATCTGAAGTGGGCATCACATATTAAAAGTGTAGAAAATACCGTTGCGAGAAACATAGGTTTAATTAAACGAGCCCAACATATTCTCAAACCCAGATTCAACTTCTCCTGCTGTACAACGCTCTAATACTTCCGAGTCTCCAACTACGGACTCCAAATTTAGGAGTAATTCCCCTTCAAATATAGATTAACAAGGCTATTTCTTACTACAGAAGAAAATTGTTAGAATCATTAATCACTCAGATAGACTGGCGCACTCTGCCCCAATATTCAATAAGTACAAGATCCCTAAGAATACATGACCTAGTTGAGTACGGAAACATCTGCGTTCTGCACAAATTTCTCCATGGCCTACTTCCATCTCCATTGCAAAACTCATTTAACCTAAGAAACCAAAGAGAAAACAGCGGTAGGCAAGGCCGCCAAAATCATCACTTTGTAATTCCATTCGCACCAACAATTTATAAGCAGTTTTCTCTCTTTATTGCAGCCCCAACGAAATTGGAACCAGATAGTAGCTTCAAAATTAGAGACATTAATGATATCCCGCGTAGTAAGGTGTTCTTCAAAAAGGTCCTAAAGAAATTATATACTGACAGTTATTAAACACCTTTAGGTTTGTCCATCGTTGTCTATTTTTGTTTGTTGGGGGAGGGGGTGGGGGCTGTTCCGGGCCTTCTTCCTGTTCCGGGGTGGGCTGCGCCGATTTTTATCGGGGTATATCTGTTTCGGGCAGCGGGGAGGGTCTGGAGCGGCCCCTTCATAGCGCTTGTTCCTCACCAATCCAAATATCACTAGGTACTGGCACAAACGCCCCTAATATCGAACGCAATTTTTTCTTATTTATTCATAGCTGATTAGATCGCTGAGCCAGTATGATTTAGGTAGTTTACGGTTTTCTATACAGGCCCGCCTCCGGCTACCCTGCTGCCTGTCCCTGACTCTCCGTTAAAGTGCCGCGCCTCCTGGACTATCAATCTGCCTCCTAACTTTAGCGTGGCGTTTTTTGTGACCATGGTCTCACTCCTTTTTTATTAATCTGCCTTTGTTCTTCCCTCAGGAGCGTGTGCGGGGGCGCCTGTCCCGATGGCTCCGACCCCGGAGACCTGACGGCCCCCTGCCGCTCCCGCGGTGCTGGTGCGCGGTGGCCCGATGGCGTGCGGCGGCTCGGTCCTCGCGCGGCCGCCCGCTGGCCCGCGCGCTTTGGCCCCTGCGCCCGGTCCCCGGACGTCGTGCTGTCGGCTCCGGTGCCTCTGGCGGCGGCTGGTTGGCTCGCGGCGTCGCCGGTTGGTGGCCTGGCGTGACCCCCTGGCCTTTGTAGCCTCCGCGGTGGCCTGGTGGTGGTGGCGGCTCGGTTCTCGCTGACCACCGTGCGCTGGCCCTCTGCGGCTGCTGCGGCCGCTGCGCCCGGTCCATGTGGCGCGTTTTTTTTTAATTTAAAATATCTTCGGTCGCTGTGGTGGGGTGGCCCCCGCCGGCCTGCCCGCGGCGGCCGCTGCTTCCGGGCGGCCTCTTGCCGGAGTGGCTTGCCCCTCGCGGCGGCTCCTCGTCTCGCGGTTCGCCGCGCCCGGGCGGCTCTCGTCTGGGCGCCTCCCGCCGCCCGCCGCGGCGGGCCTGCTGCGCGGGGTATCGTCACCCGTTGTGGCGGCGCGCCGTCTTTCTCTGTGGCGGGCTCCGGCCCGGCGATTGTGTTGCGCTGTCTTATTTTGTTAATTATGCTCTTTTATAATATTGACTAGCGTAACCATGCCGGCCGGCCTTATGATTTTAGGGTGCGCACCCATTGTATTACTCGTTTTTACCGCTGTAGTGTTTTTTTGTCGTGTGTGCTGTGCTGTGCTGTCCCAAATACATGTATGGATGGAAAATGCAGGCAGACAAGCAGACAGCCAGACAGACAAAGTCTGACAGAACCAGACATTCAAGCAGACAGGCAGTCAGGCAGACAGATGGACGGACACAGTCAGGCAGACAAGTGCAGACAGTCAGGCAGGCAGGGAGTCAGTCACACAGTCGGACAGTCAGTCACACAATCAGACAGACAGGCAGGCAGACATACATACTGTCCAGGTGAACATACAGACTTTGTCAGGCAGACAGACAGACTTTGAGACAGGTAGGCAGGCAGACGAACCCAGAGACATCCCAGGCAGGCAGACAGTCCGTCACATAATCAATCAGACAGTCAGTCAGACAGGCAGACTGCTGCAGGCAGTTATACATACTGTCAGATGAACAGACAGGCAGGCAGACATACAGACAGTCAGGACAGACAGAGGAAGCCAGGTCTACATACAGACAGACAGAACAGCCAGACATACATACATACGAATGCCAGACAAACATACAGGGACAGTCGGACAGACATACAGAAACATCCCGAGCAGATATACAGAAAAATAAAGAGAAATCCAGTCATTTCGTCAGGGTCAGTCAGTCAGTCAGTCAGACAGTCAGTCAGTCAGACTGTCAGTCAAGCAGACATACAAACTGTCAGGCAGACATACATACTATATAGCCAGAAAAATATGCAGGGACAATCCAGAGACATACAGAAAAGTACACAGACATCCAGGCAAACAGTCGAACAGATATACAGAAAAATGCAGACAGACAGACAGAATCAGTCAGCCAGTCAGTAAGCCACGCTCCCAGGTCAGGTCAGGCAGGCAGGCAGGAAGACAGACAGACAGACAGACAGTGTGACACAGTCAGTCAGTCAGTCAGTCAGTCAGCCAATCAGTCAGCCAGTCAGTCAGTCAGTCAGTCAGTCAGTCAGTCAGTCAGTCAGTCAGTCAGTGAACAGAAATTCTGTGGATGGGGCACTTTTTCCTCTGCTGGTGCTTAAAAGGAGATGTGGCACCTTCCAAAACATGATTTTAAATGAGATAGCCAAGTTTTAAAGCAAGTCAGAGAACCCGGTACTCCATATATCATTTGTCTTGGAACTCAAATATTTCAGTAGAAAAGCTAAAAACCTACCTGACACCCAGCCCCTCATCAGCCACCCCCCAGGCGGCCATTGTTTGTGAGCTTCCGAGGGTGATGGCGTATGCTGGCGTCACGATGAGCATAAGCGAATTGAAGCCCTTGAAGTGTTTCAAGTATGGTAGTGAAGCTGCCAGATCATGACATCCACAGGCAGATATTTATTTTTCATAGAGGAGTATTTTTAAAAAGCAAAATATTGAGCTTATATTGAACATTTTTCACAGAAATCATGAGTGGTTTCATTATTTTTGGCTCAAAGTACACCTAATTGCACTAAATTCCACGCATTTGACCAAGGTGCCAAATTCCCTTTAAGAATGTTCATTTCACACCAGTTTGCAAAGTATGACGATTTCCGACGAGATCCTCGTCAGCGTGAGTGCCCTTAGAGATAGAAGCAAGTGGTGCAAATTGTATCAACCTGGTGTGAATTTGTAAGACTGGTGGAGGAAGGTGACAATTAAACCAAACAAATACTAAAAAAGTTAGTAAGACAGACGAGGTGGCTTGAGAAAAAAGTCCCTTAGTAATAAGAGATAGCATTGCATTGGAGGGGTAGGAATGGGTGCGTTTTCTCCCATGTATATGAAATATTTCTGCAACTTCTTGGAGGCTGGTGGTAAGAGAGAATTTTAGATGGCTGGTGCGACTCGTCCGGCCTGTTGCCATACTTTTGCAGGCTGGATTTTTACACAACAGGAGAGTATCTGGAAAACAAAAATCACATGCCTATGTCCACTTCAGGGTCATTTTCTGCCACAACATTTTCTTACCTGCCCCAAAAAGGGCCAAAAGCAGCCCCAAACTGGTAGGTCAGCCTCTCTCGAGACTGCCCCAACAGGACGTCAAAACTTCCCACCTTCGGGAAAAGTGGGACCGGCATCAATCCCCTTAAGCTGTTGATCATAATGTATATAATAAACATACTGTACCAAGCCTTATAAAGTTCACAACACAATAAAGTAGGGACTGGGTCTCAACTTCGCTGTTCCCCACCTGCTTCAAGAAACACATTGAGCGTACACTGGGCAGAGAGATATTGTACAAAAATCCTGACTTAGTCTGGTGATGGCTCTTCATGAGCTCAATGACAGCGCAAGTGAGAGGCACCGGGAATACCTAAAAAATACCTGTACACCTAGGGTATTCCAAGGTAATCATGTGGCCTTCCATCTGGCATGCAATTCCCTTGACAGAGCATTACGCGTATAGGTACCTTCCATTCTGACCTCTCCTAAATCTATCAAGCCAGGGTTAAGTAGAAAATACATAATGTTACATGCTCAGACTTATTCTTTAAATAATCGCTTACAGCCTGTATTGAAATCCGTAATGATCCCAAGTAAATTTAGAAAGACAGGCCGAAGCAATCAAGCTTAACCCCTCCGCGCTCACCTATGCGCTTCCAAAATGGCTGTATTCATAGCCGTGGACTTTGCTGAAAGCTTCCCTTTAAAGGGACATTGTCGCAAAAAATTTTATTGGCTAGATCAAAAGGTTACAAAAAGTTGTTTCCAGAAGTCATATTCTCATTTTTGCAAATTCAGGCTCAAAATGCCTGAAAATCGGCCTCAAAGTCATTAGCATTTATAAGAACTGACTTTACCGAGTCCTTATGGTAACTATAAAAAAGTGACGTAGACGCGGCTATTCGCCTCGGGCAAGGCCCTAGAGAGAGAAGGTAGAAGACGCTCCGCTTCCCAAAACATGGCAACCGCTTGTTTTCAGGTCGTTATTGTTATTGTGGAGTGATGACGAAAGATCAACCAAACAAACCGAAACTCCCCGTCCAGAAGAGCATGGAAGGAGGTGAGATGGAGACTTGTTATTGGCTGTGGTGAGTAGATTCGGGGTAAAGGGGTGGTATTGTAACGCAGTTTTCTGGATGAGAGGAAATGATCGAGGTATATGTCCCAGCCTAAGAAAATGAGAGTTTTTGCATCATAGCTTGTCACTAATACCTGTTCTTAAATTCGGGGATGCGCGTAAGTGGCGCGTTCGAGTTTGATAATATGCGAAGAGTTTTTAGCATTTTTGGGAGGCTGGAAATCGTATTTGATGTATCAGTAGGATGGGGATGGTGATTTTTACATTCTGTGGACCTGAAGTGGCAGGCCCAATCCCGAGATTTAGCAGGAAAATGTGTGATTTTTTCATATCAGAATATTAAGTTTTTCCATGTGGCCCTATTGCCATTTATTTACATCATCATCATCATCTTTTTATTTTCATTTTTCATATTGATAGGGAACAGAAGTAAGGGAACAGAACCTTAGCAAAAGAAGACACGAGACAGGGAAAAGCAATAAGGAGCAACAAAAGGAAGACATTTATAGGTATACAGCATCAAACAAAAGAAATCCCACATGCGAATACGTAGTTAGATTAGTAAAATGATCAATATATAGGTAGAAAAGGGAAAAACATAAGCTGCCCAAAGAAGGAGCAATACACACAGAAACAGCAAAAATAAAGGAAAACAAAATATAATGTCAAACAGAAAGACTGATAAAACATAGCAAAAAAGCGAGATGAGTCGATCCAAAAACAAAATAATTATGTGTGGTTTATTCCATTTTGACCTGTCGCTTTCATGTGATTAACTGATATTTCCTCTATAGCATGATTCTTATCAATTGGTTTCCATATCATCCAGCCAATCTGGTCATATTTCAACCTGTATTATACTTACACTACACTGCTATTCTTGCATGCAATACATACATAGGCAAGCCATGACTATAATGGATGCTGCCCTGAAACCCAAAAAATGCATATTCAATACAATTCTTAAATATAAAAACATCCATTTTTGGACTGAGTGCCCTTACATGTTTAATGAGCAGTGCTGAATTTAATGTTGTACTTGGAAGTTGTCAGAATTTATTATGTAGTTGGAATTGTGCTCTCCCCACCACATAGGCATGCATCAGCCATGCTTTGTTGTGGATGCATGTGTTGGCATGGGCATTTATAGTATTTTGTGTTAATAAGAGCAGATCGTTGCAGTGCTAAAGGGTATCTCTCTAATGCATTAGCTTAATAGGGAGATACCCCATTTTCTCTTGCACAGTGGAGAAGTCACATGCTGAAATAGGTTCTCCAGAAAGTCACCCACTTTTGTCATTACTATGGTCACATAGTGGATATTTCTCTCAAATGCAAATTTTTCTCTTTCTTTGTCATGATGTAACTTTGTGTATGGTGAGGAGGAAATGCTGCTGATAATTTTAAATGATTTGAAATTTCAGCCTCAGCATACTCAAAAGTTTGTTTAAGAAGAAGCTTTAGTGCTTTGCAACAAACCAACTGCTGAAGTAATGGCAGGAGCATTGAAACTATGTTCAACATTGGGGGGCAGCGGGAATTTTCAAGTCATTTCTTTCCTGTCCAACACCCTTATAGGGTTAATGGTTAAGAATCATGAAAGTTGGGGGCAACTGCCCTGCCCTTCTGGTTCCTACGCCCCCTGAGTAATGGTGCTGCCAACTTTTAAAAGGATCAGGAAATCCCTACTGTTCTGTCACTTGGTATTTGAACCTTTGGTTGATAGTAATGAAGCTAATGCTGCATTCTTTGAAGTATTCCAAACTGAGTGAGGCTTGAACCTTGGATACTGTTGAAGCTATGTTATTGCCTTTTTGCCTTTAATCTCTTTTATCTGCTTTCTTTAGGACAAAACTTTAGGTTGTTTGTTGGTTGATCAGCTTTTTTCTTGTTTTATGTACATTTTGTCCCTTTGCTTACTTATAGACTCCAGGCAAGCTGGAATATGAACTAAAAACTGCAATGGTGGCATGGAAGTTAAACAATATAAAAAATAGAGCTGTGAATAAAAGTTAATTTCCTGTGTAAAAGACATGAACACAGACCATGGTTGTTTTGCACGGTTTCTGTGTAATTTATAATGAGTTTGCCCAGCCATGTCATGAAAAACATTCACATAGGCTTTCCTCTCGTGTTTCTGCTTCCTTATTTGGTGCTAGATCCATCGAGAATTTTAAATATGTGCGGAGGTTTGTGTAGCCTCCCCAAAGCTGGGATTCTGTGCTGGCCTTTGCTTTCTTGTTGAACTATTGGTCAGCGCTTCATACTTGGATCCAGTGGGTGGGGGCAGGTGTCATACCGATCGACCCTCGTCGCCCCCAAAAGGTAGATGCCCCCTTCCACCTGAAAGGTTGATGGTGCCCCTTTGAAATGTCGTTCCTCTCGATGCGAAAACCGGGTGCCCACTGATAGGTTGGCGCCCACCCGATTGGTTTTTTCCGGTCAAAACCTGCGCCCCTGGTCCGGATGGCGCCCTGAATTGACAATCCTGAACCCAGCTCTGCCAGCTCTCGTGAATTACTCAAATATCAGGCAGGTATTAGCAAAAAAACCATTTTTACATTACTTTAACTTTGCATAAATTCGCTGAAACATGCCCTTACTATGGCTGGTGGCACGATTCAATCTTATTTCAACCGACAGCCTCAGGCTGTGGCTATGAGCAACATTTCCCCATGGTACATTGCCCGTTTGTTGTTCAAGCATGAGTTGTTGGTTGAAATAAATATATTAAGCTCTTATTATAATTTTTTTAGTCTGGTCTGTTCATGCAAGTTAGCGTTTTCAGATGTTAAAAGAGACGCAGCGCACCGTTGTCCCCGCAGTGCCTCCACTCGGCGCTGACGTCCACTGCATTAAGGATCTCGTCAAAGATAGCACCATCGGCCGGGACGGTGTTCCGCCACTTCGTTTCGTGGTTTCCGTTCAGTACTGCTTCAGCGAGAGAAGAACCTCACATAAAATAGTCATTTTTTAACTTAACAAGTGATATATATTCAATAAGTGCGTCCGGTGAATATTCGTCGGCAACGGATACGACATGACCAGCTATGTCTCAAGGTACATCACTACAGCAGGGAAAAGTTTTTTTTTTACGAAGATTGATGTGCCCAAATTTGGAAACATGTTGGTACACCGACATTTAAACAGAAAGTATAGAATGAGGCATGCAATCTATATATAATGAGGCATGTGGCCCACGAATCTATTGGACTGCCCCGAACGAAGTTCAAGACATTAGAAAATGGAAGCACAGACTTAACCTTCGCCCTTTCTTTTTAGACCCCCCTCGGGTTTTTCCGAAGTGACCAAAAGAACCAGGCGCGCAGCGCCGCCAAACTTGTCTGGCTGTTCCTTCGGCATTTTTACATCTTTCCTGAAAATTTTGGCTCAAGGTCATATCCCAGGTCAGGTCACCAGGTCAGGTGAAGTGACCTCACCTCAAAAATACTTAGGACGGCATAACTAAAAGAAGGGTTAATCGATCAAGTTGAAACTCATACCACATCTTGGGCCCACCAGGAGCTACAACATTTGTTCCGGGATTTTTGATATTGGTGACCTAAGGTCATGTGCAGAGCATGACCTCCCCATTGACAATGCATGGGGAAAATCACGAAATGAGCTTTTTCTCAGTAAGTATGGATGGAATCAACTTCAAACTATCGGTTGCGTCTTGCTCTTAAGCCCATTTCTGAAGCTGATACCCAAATTTTGACTTGTGACCTTTAAAGTTGTCACCTTAGGTCAAATAAGCATTTTTGGTGTTTTTCTCTATAAATTTTGAATAAACTAAGATAGAGCTTTTATTTTGTCACCAAAGTGTTTGTATAGTCACTGGAAGTCCAAATGATATACATCATAACTATACCAGGTCCAAGTTGGGTCAGACCGTTGACCTGGGTCAGGTCAAATTCTTAAACTTGACCTGGCATAGTAATATCATATATCATTCGATTCTGTATTGACGAGAGGATTGCAATGGTGCATAAACTATGGCTGTATCTTGTTTGGTTTGGAAGCTATTAGCGAAAAAGTAAACGCCCTTATGCATGGGTGGCTATGGACATTCCCAAGAATATGCCCAATATTTAGTGACCTGTAGCTCCCTAGGCTTTGACCTGACACGAAAATGAATGCCACTGTAATGAAAGCACATCTCAAGAGCTTTCGAATGGTGTTAGTTAAAAATGTTTCTAGCTATCATAGTTTCTGGGATATAGGAGGTTTTCTTAGTAGACCTCATAGCGTAGCGATTTTGACCTATTTTGACCTCTGGTGACCTTGATATTGACCTGACAAGAAAATGAATGACCTAAGTATTTTCGATATCATTTTCGAAGAGCTTTCGATTGCCGTTTTGCGCTTTTCTAGCTCTCTTAGTTTTTGAGATCGTGGGGTCTTTCTAGCCCCGCCCAGGGCGAAGGTGGCTCGTACCCGCCACCGGGGCAGGGTTAAGGGCCATTTTTAACACCGCTTGCAGGTTTCACTTTGAGGTGCCCTTGGACATACCAGTCCACACCTGTGCGAAATTATGCAGGAACTGGTATTTTACGCGCCCAATTATTGCTTTAATAAATATGACAGGAAAAATGACACTTCTGCGATAAAATTTCATGCAGGTAACAACACCGCTTACGAGTGTATCGGGATGTACAGCTGAACGATTAGCGTCACAGCTCCATGTTCAATGTACAAATTGAAGAGTATCACTTTGCATCACCCTCATGAGTTCAGCGCACTTTCCCCGACATTTTCGTAAGTGTTCTTTGCACACCCTGAATTTTTGCGGACACTTTGTCCTCGCGGTCATTGTGGTTTCGTCCACGTTTGACCGTGAGGAGAAGGAGAAAATAACACAAGTCAGGTCGGATGAGAAGGAGGTTACTGCAGCACGGCGAAATTCTTTACCGTAGACTGTTGGATGCTCAGAGAATTGAGGGAGATGCGTTGCCATCGGTCGTCCAAGAAGGTGCCGGAAATTGTCTTGTCACAACTCTCGCCTCTTCTTCCCCAACGAACGAGAGAGTTTACTCGCGACAGAGCACACATCAGCATCATACTAAGTTTGCGTCCATACACTGAGGGTAAAAAGTCGAACGGCGTCGAACCGACGATAACGGACAATCAACCAGGCACTACGCACTCCTCACCTCAGCTTATAGACCTGTGTTGCGAGTCGGACGAAAGTGTGGCCATCGACCAGGATGGCACAGCGGGAAAGCAGCGGATCTCCCCATCCAGGAGTCGTCTCACGCATTACCCACAATATTGCAGGTAGAGAAAATTCATTACATGGACAAGCATTACTGGAATACTATCACCATTAAACGGCGCTGCACGTAGCTGCGGTGGCTGACTGGGCGGCTAAGAAGATAGTGATGCAGTCCGTTTCATAATTTGCCACGGCCGAGCACAAGTAGAATATCTTGGCACGGTAGCGGAGAGCACAGCTGTCCGGCTGTAATCTTGTCACTAGCCACTCAGAAGATCTCTAGTTCGAACGTGGAGAGCTTCCATTTTCTTAGAAATCTGCTGCTTATGGTCACAGTGAGGACAAAGCTGAGAGCAGAGGTAAATGTTACCGAGCTCTGTGCTGGCCCAGTACCACTGCAGGTATCCCGATATCCTACCCTGCAGCCTAGCACCTGGTGAGAGAAAGGAGAAACGTCAGTAAGGAGAAGACTGGAGCAGTGGCGATGAATTTGAGCTGCCTCATAATTCATCACCTGTTGTTCTGAATAGTAAGGAGTGCATATGAAAATTGTTTGCATGTTGGAATTATTGTTTTTGGATGTTGGAATTTTGCATACATATTTATTAACATGGACAGTTATGAAATATGACTCAAATAATATGTGTTGTTCAATTGTTCTGAGCATAATTTCAGCGAGCAGTACCGAGTAATACCTTCAGTGAATGTCAAATAAATACAATTAAAATACTAAATGGCAGATCGGTCACTCATGTTCTTCAACTTATTAGCTTAGAATGACTTCTTCTGGAGCGAGTTCAACAGAGAAAGCCAAAATGGAGCAGAACAAAGCACAAAAAACACATAAGCACATTTAATGAAAACCACTGCAAAGGCTCTTCAGAGATATCCTGAAGACCAAAATAAAAATCAATGAGATTGAGCTAGAACCACTCATATCTTGTTTTCAATAATTAAGTGCCCAAAGTGGAACCACCTCATCACAAAAGCTTTTCATAGCATTTTTATTATTTTCAGTTAAAATATGGATGGCATAATGATAAAAATTCATTCAGCTAAAGCCTTCTTTAGATAGAGTTGGAAGCCTTCTAAATAGAGTTAGAAAAATTTTAATTTGCAAATAGTAGCAGTATGACTGAAATTGGAAAGTGCTCCAGAAATGATTAAGTTAATATTTTGAGTGACACAGGCACAGCCGTTATTTACAACAAGAAAATTAGTGCACACCCATAGAGTGCCTGCTCCCTAAGGACTTCATAGTTGAGCTCAGTTCATACTCCCTGCCCAGTTGCATAGATTTGAAGACATCACATGTTTATTACGCTCTCATCACACTAGGGTTAAAAGTAAAAAACAATAAAAACGGAATCAACATTACATCACCAGCGGACACAAGCTATGACAAATCATCCAGCAACTGGGCGCCATCAGGCCCCTTGGTCCGCAGACGCCGACACTGACACCTAGCTCAGCGGGAAAAAGACTGGATTTACATACAAAGACCCTGTTCCCATGCACAATGCTGATCAGGATTACATGATTGATCTGGATGCATTTACAATATGGATAAAACGTTAGGAAATGGAAACCAAAGTTTCAATCTGATTGTCATTTATCCATATCCAGCCAGGTCTGGCAGCACATAGCAGTGTGACGTTGATTATTTTCCGTACACTGCAAATGGAAATGAGAGTAGTCTGCTGAGAGTAAAGCTTGCTTTATTAAAAAATTATACCAAACCTTAAAAAAACTATTCATTACACAACATTCCTTAAAAAAACTAGTATTAAATACAAAGAAGAAACAGGCATGTACACATAATAAGCCATTGTTTCTAAGAAAAATTGTACATTTCAGTGAAGGGAGTGAAAGGACGTATCAATGGGGCACTAGAGATGTAGCCAAAAAAGAGATAAAAGACTATTATATATGTCAATGTCAGAGCTCTATCCATATCCATTGAACCTATTCATATACAAGCCAGTGTGGTGATAACCACAGTTGTTGCATCCTGATTCTCAGCTCTAGCCAGGTTGGTCCATTGTGCATGGGAACTGGGTCCAGCAGCAAATGAAAGTCGATTACAAATGTAGGACAAATCATACAAATGGTTTTAAGGGACACCAAAAAGGAACAATAGGGACTGCATAAAACACATCATTGCGGGAGAGAAAACAGTCATTGCGGGAGAAAAACTACATGGAGAGAAAACAGTCTGCCAGACTACAAGAAACATTGCTAACCCATAAACAGAAATAAGTAGGTGCAATTCGCTCTATAACCTAAGGTGTAGAAGCTAATAGTGCATAAATAGGTGCCATTTACTCTATTACCTTATGTGCAATCCTCCTTTATTCCAGGTGATAAATATTCCTGCGCCAGATTCGTAATTCTCCATTCAACACATAATTACTATAAAACAACATAGAAAATCCCAAATATTTGTGACTGAAATAATTTTACAGTCATTTCTCTACCAGAAAAACTAAGTTTCATGGCCCTACTCCCACGGATAGTGCAAGAGAACACACAAAAATCCCACCCGAGTCACAATCCCCACCCACTTATCATGGAGCCGTCCTGTTGCATGGTTGACCTGACGTCATCGCAGCCGTCAGAGGTCGCCAAACGGTTGCCACTTTCCGCCAATGCTGAAGGGCCGGAGCGCACCCCCTGGCCTCGGGAGTCCGAAGTGGCTGACATCTGGTGGCAGGTTTAGAACTACTGAAGGTAGGACTACAAAACTGACGCAGTTTCGCGCCGTTTATGTACTTCGGTCAGTTTGTATACGTTTTGTTTAGGGAAGACGAAGCGAAGCAGTAAGAGTGCGCGTTGAGTATCGGGGAATAAATCAGGGCCCTGTTCACGTGCACCATTTTACTGCTCGCCACTGCGCGCGCCTGCTCACCACTGCGCGCAGCTGCTGACAGCCAATCAGCGTCGAGCAGTGTGGGGAGAGGGGAGGGGGTGTGTGACGTCATACCTCGGCTCGCGCCTGCTCGCGTCTGCGGTCGGAAAATTTCAGACGCAGGCGTGCGCAGAAGAATTGCTTGCTATGTTGGCGCAGTTTAGACTATCAAAGGTTAGGAAACTACAGACGCTGCAGACGGGCATCGGCTTTGGATGGAGGTGTCCTCGAATAATGAAGAATTACGATTCAAAATTTTACCTTTGGATTGTAATAACCATTGAAACTGGAGTAATCGGAGTGTCTCTAATTGCTTTGAGTTACAATTAGGTGTGCATGGGACAGGTAAGAGGTGCACCGGACTATTTATTTCATATATTTCTTGTGGCTAAGGTGTGTTTTAAAGGATAAATTAAAAATATAAATGGCTGTGACGAGAACAATGAAGAGAAACACACGATAAAGTTAAGTGTCTAGCGGAACACCAACAGAATCAAACTCGCAAGAGATGAAGAAAACAGATGAAAAAACAGGCCGAAGCCAAAATAATCGATAAATCAAGTTCTAAATTAGGCAAGATAGTGGAAAACATCTGAAGAATACAGACAAATAAATCAACTGGCACAACAGAATATCAAATACTTATTCCATTTCACATACAGACAATGGACAGTAGTGCAAGAAAACAACAGAAGATGCGCCCACTTCAGTGGGGGGAAACTATGATCAAAATTGCCATGAATGGCTACATTCCCAACGATGGGAACATTGACCCATATTCGAAAATGCTTGTTCCATAAATGGAAACACACATTACCAAGGATGGGAACGCTTGGTACAATGGTTTTGGAAAACACAACAGGAACCTAGAAAAGACCAGGGAAAGACCAGGGAAAGTCCTGGTCATTTTCTACTCATCTTCAAGTTTTAGGGGGGTTTCTACTTTGAATTAGGAAATATGTCTTTGAACATTCCCTCAGATATTTGTCTACACTGCATGATCCAGCCCCAACTGTCGAGAAGAATGAAAAGATTGCACTGAAATTGTGCAAACAGACAATTTTTTATATTAAGTTGCTCTAGTCTGACACTCTGATTACGCTGACAGAAGTCCCATAGAGCATGTTTGATTATGATGTAGATTTATTTGCAGCCAGAATCTGTCAGGATCTACTCAGTCTGAAGATTTCAGCAAGGATTCCAACATGATGTCACACAAGAGTCCTTCAAGATTCCGTGTTGGACATCATGAAGATCTGCATGATGAGGAAGAATGTGGAGCCTTCGACATTCAGCTCACTAATTATGTGCAGCGTGGCAACCCAGTCAGGCCAGGAAGAGAGAGAGAGAGAGAGGGGGGCGAAGTTTTTGCGCAAGGAAGTGATATGTATTCCTGAATATTATGATGTGGTATTTATTCCTGTAGTTCAAGGTGTGTAAAAAGAAATCTCAGTCTTCTGTCTTTTTAAGAATTGGCCTCTCTTCATTTCTCTTCTCTCTTCCCTTTTCTCTTTCTCCTTTCCTCTTTACTTCTCTTGTCTCTCTCCCTCTTCTCTCTCCCTCATGTTTCTCTCTCTCTCTCTCTCTCTCTCCCTCCCCCTCCCCTAAGATCTCGAGAACCACGGTAGGTAGCGAAAAACGGTAAATGGCGTTGAGCTGCCCATCCACTTCTCCATCGAAAACATTGGACCATTTTTTTGTCAGGTCACATTTAAGGTCACGAGAGGTCAAAACATGCCCGTCATAGGGATAACATGTAAATTCAGTTTTTCGGCCATTACATCTGAACAAGTAAAGCTAGAGCAAAACGACTTGAACTATATGAATCCTCTCAGCAAGCCAAATGGAATGATATATAATTTGACCTTGCTAGGTCAAATCAAGGATTTGACCTGACCTGAGGTCAGGTCAGGGTCAAATTATATAAAATGCATATCATTAGAACCGCAAAGCCCAGGCGAGTCTAATGCAGTTAAAATAAATGCTCTATCACCATCCGTTACTGAGTTATTCCGTAAAAACCATTTTTCCCATGTATTTCCAATGGAGAGGTTATGGCTCGTACCTGACCTTAGGTCATCGATATCGAAAATACCGGAACATATTTTAGAGAACTCGGTGGGGTCATTATGTGATATGAGTTTCAATCGGATAAGTTCACCCTGCTCCGACTTATGCTATCTTAAACTTTTTTTGAGGTCGGGTCACTTGACCTGTACTGGTGACCTGACCTGAGATGACCTAACCTTAAAATTTTCACAAAAGTTGTAAAAATGATGAGGGAGAAGGAATACCAAGTACGGCGGCGCTACGCGCCGCCGTTTTTCTGCTATCTCCGAAAAACCCGAGGGGGCGGGTACCCGCCCCCGAGCTGATCGGGGAACACTGATCTGATTGTTCGTCCCCGAGGCTGATCTGGTGCCCTCTGGGCCGATCTGGTGTCCCCTGAGCAGCTCTGGGGATTTTGAACTGATTGAGCCCCGAGCTGGTGAGGGATTCCTGAGCTTATTTAGTGCCCCTGACTTGATCTTGCCCCCTGACCTGACTTGAGGCCCCTGAACTGATCTGGGGCCCCAAGAGCTGATCTGGGGCCCAAGAGCGGACCTAGGTTCTGAAGGTATCCTGAGCTGGTCTGGGCGCTGAGCTTGTGAGAGCCCCTTAAGTTGGCTTGAGGCCCCCTGAGGTGATCTGGCGCCTTAAACTGTTCTGGGGCTTCTTGAACTGGTTTAATGCCCTATGAGCCTATCTGTGGCCCATTGAGCTAGTCTGAGGACCTCATCTCTGGGATCAATGAGCTAGTCTGATCCCTGGGTGAAGCATGATCAGCTTTGTGGCCCTGATCTACATCAGGGGCCCCTGAGGTGGTCCTGAATAGACAGATAATAAGAACACAAGGCCAACTCCCATCATCTCGGGGCGGGGTCACTGAGCTAGTCTAGTCCCTGGAGGCACAACTGGGGGGGATGGGGGAAGCTGCTCTGGAGGCCTCTGATCCACACTTGGGGACCCCAGAGCTGGTCTTCAATAGATGGGGAATAAGAACACAATGGAAATTCCCCTTGTAAAACGGAGCTAACGAGGAATGAGGAATCTCTAAAACGGCTTGTGATGCCTAGGTACCCCTGGTTATATAAATTGCGTATTATACTGGTGGATTCTGGGAAGAAATGATAAAAAGGCATGTGCCCCTGGGCTCAGAGCACAGTCCCATAAACCAGGATTCTACTTATTAATTTAAATGAAGAACTAGTTTTCACAACTTTCAGCCCTGTCACACCCTCCCCATCCAAACCACCGGCCTGTTCACCTTTCATTTTCTCTTAACTGGGACCGATCCTTGAGAGTATGGAACTTAATAAACGCGTTCAAAAGGTATCTCCCAAATTTTTCCGGCAGTAAAAATGTGTTCTTCCAAAGACACTATGGCACTCCTCGTCCCACGGCGATTGTGGGAGGCAAGGAACTTAATCCGCGTTCAGCCAGGGCTCACTTGTCACGACAAAACCAGTGGGCATAACAAAGGAATTTTCGACTCCAATATGCCTTAACCTGCACATTGTAACAGATATCACATGCTCCGCTGATTTCTCTGATGTTAAGTACTTGCATGAGATGGCTGATTCGTCCTTAAATCTATCCAAAACAGTCGTGTTTTGGCTACTTCCATGACATTTTGATGATTTTTTCCGTTTTTTGGTTTTAATCGCGTTTTCCTTCTCCGTCAATGATTTATTTGCATTTTCATTGAACGAAAAATGCCCAAAAAATGATATAAACAAAGATATAGCAAGTTTTTTAGGTTACGCTAAAAAAGTGCCCTTTTTCCCGGGGTGCCCCTCAAAGTTGGTGTGCCCCCCCCATACCAAAGCTCTGGCTGCTGCGCCCCTGCTTCTGAGTGGCTGGTGACAAGATTCCGGACAGAGTGTGCTCTCGCTACCGTTCCAAGATATTATACTTGTGCTCGGCCGTGGCAAACTCCAGGTATGAAACGGACCGCATCACCATCTTCTTAGACCCAAATCAGCCACCGCAGCTTCGTGCTGCGCCGTTTAATGGTGATAGTATTCCAGTACTGCTTGTTTATATAATGAACTTTCTCTCCCTGCAATATTGTGGGTAATGCGTGAGCCGGCTCCCTGGATGGGGAATCCGCTGCTTTCCCGCTGTGCCATCCTGGGTGATGCCCAGACTGTCGTCCGAATCGCAACACAGATAAGCTGGGGTGATGGTGCGTAGTGCCGGGTTGGTGTCGTTATCGTCGGTTCGACGCCGTTCGCCTTTACCCCCAGTATATGGACGCAAACTGAGTATGATGGGGATGTCTGCTCTGTCGCGAGTAAACGTCTCGTTCGTTGGGTAAGAAGAGGGGAGAGTTGTGAGAAGACAATTGCCGGCACCTTCATCGACGACTGATGGCAACGCATCTCCTCAATTCTCTGAGCATCCAACAGTCTACGGTAAAGAATTTTGCGGTGCTGCAGTAACCTCCCTTCTCATCCGACCTGGCTTTGTGTTATTTCCTCTCCCTCACGGTCAAACGTGGACGAAACTACAATGACCGTGAAGGCGAAGTCTCCGCAAAAATTCAGGTTGTGCAATGAAACTCTTACGAAAATGTCGGGGAAAGTGCGCTGAACTCATGAGGGTGATGCAAAGTGATACTCTTCAGTTTGTACGTTGAACAACACGCTGTGACGCTAATCGTTCAGCTTATCTGATACACCTCATAAGAGTTATTGTTACCTGCATCGAATTTTATCGCAAAAGTGTCCTATTTCCTATGATATTTATGAAATAAATAATTGGGCGCGTAAAATACCAGTTCCTGCAGGATATCGCAGAGGTATGGATTGGTATGTTCTTGGGACACATCAAGTGAAACCTGAAAGCGGTGTTAAAAATATCCCTTAAGTCTGTGTTTTCATTTTCTAATGTCTTGAACTTGGTTCGAGGCAGTCCAATAGATTCATGGGCCACATGCCTCATTATATATAGATCACATGCTTCATTCTATACTTTCTCTTTTAATATTGGAGCACTAACATGGTTCCAAATTTGGGCACATCAATCTTCGTAAAAAACTTTCCCCTGCTGTAGTGATGTACCTTCAGAACTAGCTTATCATGTCGTATCCATTGCCGCCGAATATTCACCGTATGCACGTATTGAATATATATCGCTTGTTAAGTTAACAAACGACTATTTTCTGTGAGATTATTCTCGCTGAAGCAGTATTGAATGGAAACCATGAAACGAAGTGACGGAACACCGTCTCCGGCCGATGGTGCTATCTTTGACGAGATCGTTGATGCTGTGGACGTCAGCGCCGAATGGAGGCCTGGGGAACTACGGTGCACTGCGTCTCTTTGATACATCTGAAAACGCTAACTTGGATGAACAGACCAGACGAAAAAATTATAATAAGAGCTTAATATATTTATTTCAACCAACAACTCATGCTTGAACAACAAACGGGCAATGTGCCATGGGAAATATTGCTCATAGTTTACGGCCAAAATTGTACAGATGACAATAGTAGGCTGAATGTGCTCTCTTCTTCAGTTACGAAAACTTTCTTGCAGGCTTTGTTTGCGAACTCGAATGCCAGTTACCCATCGCCTCCTGAGCATGCCAGCAGCGAAGACTTCCTGAAAGAGTAAGCAAGCATTAACGCTTATTCAAAGCGGCGGGTAGACATGACAGCAGACAATTGGCATTCATTTAAAATGTGTTTCATTCTGAGTGGGGTTTAAAATAGGAGAAGAATCAGTAAGTTTCGCAGCAAATAGGGAAGTAGAAACACAAGAGGAAAACCTATGAGGATGTGTTTTAATGACATGACTGGACAAGCTAATTCATTACCTACACAGAAATCGTGCAAAACAACAATAGTCTGTTTTCAGGTCTTTTACACAGGAAATTAACTTTATTCACAGCTGTTTCCATTCTAGTTTTAGTTCATGATTCAGCTTCCCTGGTGTCAATAAGTAAGCAAAATGGTTCAATGTATATAAAGCAACGAAAAGCTGATCAATCAACAAACAAGCTAAAATTTTTAAAGGAAGCAGATTTAAGAGCTTAAAGGCAGTAAGGTGCCTTAACAGTATCCAAGGTTCCAGTCTCACTCAGTTTGGAATATTTCAAAGAATGCAACAATAGCTTCATTACTGCTGACCCAGGTTCAAATACCAAGTGATAACAGTAAGGATTTCCTGATCCTTTTGAAAGTTGGCAGCACCATGATTTCAGCAGTCAGTTTGTTGCAAAGCACGAAAACTTATTCTTAAACAGGCTTCTGAGTATGCTGAGGCTGAAACTTTCAAACCATTTAAATTAACAGCAGCACCATCACCATACACATCCCTCCTCCCCATACACATAGTTACATCAAGACGTAGAAGGAGCAAATTTGCATTTGAGATAAATTTCCACCATCGACCATAGTAATTGAAAAAGTGATGACTTTCTTGAGAACCTCTTCCTGCACATGACCTTCCCACTGCACAAGAGAAAATGGGGTATCTCCCTTAACCAATGCATTGGAGATAACGTTTTTGCACTGCAACACTGCTCTTATTAACATAAAATACTATGAATGCCCATGCCAACACAGGCATCCACGACATAGCATGGTCAGTGCATGCCTATGTAGCTGGACAGCACAATTCCAATACATAACAAATTCAGACAACATCCAAGTACAACATTCAATTCAGCACAGCTTATTAAACATGTAGGGGGCACTCAGCCCAAAAATTTATGTTTTGTTTTATTTTATATTCATCATTGTATTGAATAGTCATTTTGTTTAGGTTTAAGGGAAGCAGCCATTATAATCATGGCTTACCTGTGTATTGCATACAAGAATAGGAATCTAATATAAGTATAAAACAGGTTGTAATACAACCAGATTGGCTTGATGTTATGAAACCAGTTGATGAGAATCATGCAATAGAGGAAATATCAGTTGATCACATGGAAAGGACAGGTCAAAATAAATAAACCACACATAAATGAATGGCAACATGCTCACATCATCATCATCATCATTTCATTTTACATACTGATAGGGAACAGAAGTAAGGGGAAAGAACAGCAAAAGAATACATGAGCAAGGCAAAGCAATAAAGAGCAACAAAAGGAATACATAGGTGTACAGCATTGAACAAAAGGAAGCAGGTGAGCACATAGTTAGATTATTGCAGATAATCAACATAGGTAGAAAAAGAAAAGCATAAACTGCCAACAAAGAAGCAACACTCATAGAAACAGCAAAAAAAACAAAGCAAAGGAAAAATGAAAACATAATAACAAACGGAAAGACTGAGAGAACATAACAAAAACGAGATGAACCGATACAACAACAAAACGAACTGACCAGAAAATATAATGCCAAAACACACAAGCAAGTGAAAGTTAAGAGCAAACAAAGCAGACAGGAACAAATACAAATCAACACAGTTAATCTATATATAGATAAGTAAAGTGATAAGTAGAGGGCCCATATATGTTGAGTATGTTTAATCTAAAAAAACCATTCCTAAGTGAAATTAAGCAGGAACAAACGTAAGAAAATATAGACAAGCACTTCAGCGGTACAGGAATCTATCACAACTCAAAGAACATTTCATCTGAGCATGCGATCAGTGAAAGTGAAATTATTAGCCTAATGCAATCAAACTGAAGCCAAATACAAAGCAAAACAAAACATCACGAAACAAGGAGAGACACATCTCAGCAATCAAGCAGAAAAAAGGTGTTCAGCGAGATCAAGAATAAGACACTTATCGAATCAGATCAACGAAAAGAACAAAAAAACTGCAAACAGAAGAGAACAAAAAAAGAAATGTGCAGAAAGACAAAACAATAATGCAAATAATCTTGTCAGAAAATTGACGTTTGACCCCCTAGCTGGTATGAAGTAGCTGGGGGGTCAACATGGCAAGCTTAAGACTCTAATATGAAAAATCACAGATTTCGTTCGCTAAATCTTGATTAGGCCTGTCACTTCAGGTCCAGATAATGTAAAAATCACCATTCTATCCTACTGGTACATTAAATACAATTTCTAGGCTTCCCAACTTATCGCAGATTATCAAATTCGAGCGCGCCACTGAAGCACCCCCCGAATTTAAACAGGTATTAGTGACAAATTATGATAGAAAATTATCATTTTCTATGCTGGACATATTCCTCATCATTTCTCTATCCAGAAAACCACGTTACAATACCACCCTACTCCACATTTACTCACCAGAGCCAATACAAAATCCGGATCTGACCTCCCGCCTGTACCACCCCCCATAATATCCACTCACTGCAAACATTTCGTTTGGTGTGCGTCGCATTTGTAGCCATTTCTGTCAGCCGACGCTGTTCACTGACGTTTCGGCACTGTTGCCCATGAACACCGCCCCGTTACGTCACAGGAAAAACGACGTCTGTTCATCCGCAGGCGCGAGCAGGTGTGAGCAGTGGGCAGCAGTTGCCGTGAACAGGGCCCTGTTCATCTCAGCCTTTCTCGCTGATATGTTTTTTAAAAGTAATCAGATCTGCTGCGTCCCTCATTGTTCAGCCCGTAGTAGTAAAAAACACCAAATAGGCTTGCATACAGTGCCCAAAGAACGTGGAAGACGCCGCACGTGGCAGCGGGCGATTCGTTCAGGAAAACCATTGTCTGACTACATGCGTGTCTGCTCCCAGCACTTCAGAGATGAAGATTTTGTGGAAAAAGGTTGGCACTGGAAAAATTAGACATCAAATTGCTGGAATTTTCTTTGTATTGTTTCTTTTTGCCAAGATTTTTGTCAGCAGATTTAAATGTGTACTTTTGTGATTTTCACTTAGTCCCTTAGTTTTGTGCTGTCTTGCATTGCACATATTTGTGCATTTAACTTTATATTAGCCTAAAAAATTAACTGTCATATTAAAGTGTTTGTTATGCATGCTTATGCCCTCTTAATATGCTTCGGGCTGTGTTTTTTCGTTTGTTATGTGTGTCGCTTTATTTGTGTGTTCACTACAGTCATTCAAACTATGTTGACTAATTTGATATCTTACTTCATATTTTACTCTGGATTGCATTCTTGGTTCTGTTTCTGCTCTGCTAGACACTGGTTTTGTTTTGTCCGTTTTCTTCACTTCTCAATTTTCTTGTCTTTATTCACTGGTGTCCTTTCATTATTGTCAAATATTTTACAAAAGAGGTTTATTAGAATATTTTGTGTACCTTGTATAGATTCAACATAGCACTGGAATTATAGAGTTCTGTTTTGGGATTAATGTTACCAAGCATAATTTGCTGGATGAACAGAGAACCCATACAGTTGAAGTTTCTAATCAGTTCTTTGCGGCACAGGGCAAGCCGCAAAAATCCGTCGTTTGAAGAAGTCAGCTGTCCCATCTAAAAAGCTTCCAGCCCGCTCAGTGGAATTGAAGCAGGTTTCACCTACCCTGGTTGCTGAACGTGCTGCCAGAGCAGAAGCTCGGAGTAGCTCTTCTGGACCTGCCTCAGCTACTGAGAGTGCACCAGGAGTATCTACACTGCCTCCTCCTGAAGAATGTACGTGCTCTGAGGAGGAAGGTGCTGGCATGTGCGAGGAAGATGCGATAGGTGCGCTGCAGGATCAAGGGGTGCAAACAGACCTGGGGGAAAAGGGATATTTTGACATTATGCTCCTCATGGACAATGAGAAGGACCTCACTATAATGACAGGTATTCCAAGTGTAGCAGTCCTTGAGGTAATAGAGAAGCATGTTCAGGTTCGCTTGCCAAGTGTCAAAGATGTGAGAAGGTGGATTGTGTTAACAATGCTGAAGCTGAAGCTGGGGTTGAGTTTTACCTGCATCGGCGTGCTTTTTCAATGTGACCGCACGCATTGCAGTAGAGTGTTTAAGGCCACAATTGTTGCATTGGCTGATGTTTTGATTGAGGCAGTCGATTGGCCATCCAAGGATGAGGTCAGGAGTTGGATGCCCAGGTCGTTCAGGAACTTTCTGAAAGTCCGTGTGATCTTAGATTGTACGGAAGTTCCAATCGAGAAGCCGCAATGTCTGATTTGCCGTATTCGCACCTACTCTCAGTATTATGGGGAGCACACACTGAAGTTTATGGTAGGCTGTTCGCCGTCCGGAAGCATCTCCTTCGTTAGTAAGGCTTATGGCGGAAGAGCCAGTGATAAAAAGTTGTTTTGTGAGAGTGGGCTCGTAGAGAGATTGGAGCCATATGTCGATGCTGTGATGGTCGACAAGGGCTTTATGATACAGGACGTCTGCGACAAGAATGCAATCGAGCTCGTTAGACCTCCGTTTCTGAAAAAACAGGCACAGCTCAGTAAGGCAGATTCGAAACTTACCGCGGAGATCGCACGTGCAAGAGTTCATGTTGAGAGGGTAATTCAGCGCCTGAAGCTCTTCAACGTCTTGAAACAAAAAATGCCGTGGACGCTTCTACCCTATGTGGATGCCATCCTCGTAACACTGTCTGGGATTACAAACCTGTGCAGTCCTGTTATCGCCGATGACGGGTTTTAGTTGGACAGAGCCTGACTCGTTATTCGCAGCTTATACGTGGGGCGCTTTCTTTGATGATTATGATGTACGGTAATGTACGGCGCGGACGGCAGCGATGCTGTTCCAAGGCACTCTCAGCCTTGCAGATTTTAGAATGTGTCAGTCGACCTCCACGTCAAATATAAATCCGCGCTGCCAGGGTCTTGTTTATTTACGTACGAACATTTCTGTACAGAGATTGTATATTGCACATATTCTGCTCTGAACATTATGCTACATCTACTCCTGGAAATACGGTTCAATGCCGCACATAACAGTCCCACAGCACAGTACAGAACAAGACAGTAGCTGTTAGATAATGTTACAAGACAGTACATTTAATGAAAACATACTTCCAGAGGTCAAGAACCCGTGTTTCTACATCAGTGACATCTATGTGACATCTACTTATCCGCTTCCAACAACGCAGCAGGGTGCCGGCGGTGCACAAGTACCCTGAAGTAAATATCATAGAGGGATTCCAACAGCTCGCTGATGAAAAACTGGTCCTTTGCTACTGGAAGTACCACTACACTATCTTTCCCATACAGTACAAGGTCACACGTGTCTACTCCCAAAATAGCCATACTGAGCTGAATTTGCCCGTAATATTTGTGTTTCTTCTTTAGGTGCGCAACGGTATCGCCATAGTCGAGGAACTCGACCACCTGCGACTCAAGCATGTCACGCACAGACATCGTTTTCCCACACACGGGACTTTTCACCTCAACAAGCTTTGTTGGCTTCCCGTTTTCCATGACTATGGCATCGGGCGAGCACCCTATCCAAGGACACACAGGTGGGACGATCAGCCCACACCGGAGAACGTTCTTGTGATCGCATAGAACGGTGTACTTATCAATGGCATCACCCTCACACTGCTTCCCATAATTGGTAGCCGCATTCCCTCTAAACTCTTTTGCCCTCTCCATCGCTGCCATCTTCTTCTCCCAGTCAGCCTGGGGGTTACAGCCATACGTGAACAGCTCATAACACTGTGAGGCTGTTACTCTCCTATTTCTTTCCCTTTTCCACAGAACTGAACCCTGGGGCAAACGTGCAATCGCTACAGCCTCATCAGGGGTGACCTTCACACCATCGTACCAGGAAGGGACGTTCAATGGCACATCTTTCACTGGCTGACCTTTCATGGTTTGATTTATAACTTCTTTTATCTGGAGAATCGGATCCTCGACTGATATGATTTCGGTTGACGGATTTGGCTCTTTAGCATGCCTGGCCACAGAGCAAGTTGGAGCAGCTGCGACCAACTCCTCAAATATTACTCCTCTTACCCTCCGCCCAGGCGATGGTGCAGCTGCGACATGGCAGAGTTGCTCCACTCTGCATGGTTCATACTGGCTTCGACCTCTAGCAGCCATCTTTCCCCACTGCATTGAAACATCAGTGCAGGAGATGACTTCCAGCTCAGCAACTGTATTCCTGGGGAATGCGGGGTGTATGTAAGTACCCTTTAAAAGCAATAAAATGATATGGATTGTAGGGATGAGGAGCTACAACAGTAACTGATGTGCACACCATTTATAGAAAACAAGGCACACTACCTATGATACACCAATCCAACTTTAACTAATAAAATTGATGATTTTTTACATAAAATGGCAACGAGAAAGTACTCAAGTAAACACTCCAATAAAGTAAAGATAATAACTCATAACAATAGACATCAAGACACTTGAAATTGAGTGTTTATCATGAGGTTATTCAGTGCCACCAAATACATTGCTTAACGTACATCATAAGAATAATCCACAGAAACGAACATGCATCACACATATAACACACACAGTCACATCCTCACACACAGCACACAGCCAGCACACCTGTGAAAGGAGCCCAGAGAGGGTGGGCGCTTTCTCCAGCTTTGCATTATTTTTTAGGGCACACAATTTGTCCTGGTTGAAATCATATACAGTGTTAGAGGCGAAATATTGGTTCTCACCTGTAAATGTAAAGAAGCACTCCAGCTATATGTTTACACTGTCCTGACTGGCCAGCCTTGCACGAACATGTTGCTTCTTTCACTTTTTGTTCCCCTTTCTCGCAGATCCTCACATGGATTTGATGAGGTGGTCCACTCATTTTAGAAGTTTGAAGGCATAAGGCCATTATCTTAACACTGCAGCGTGCCTCAGCTTCGTTTTCCTTCTCTTCGTTGCTTTGCACTCCACAGAATATAATGTGCCTGCTGTCCACGATGGCTTCACCCTCCTTCAAACATCTTCTGTTCTCATCTTTCACTTCTCCACCTTTTAGTTCGCTATTGAGATACTCAATAATGTCTACTAATGACAACATGTTAAGGAAACTTTATATTCAAACACAATACAGGAAATTTCAAGAAAAAAACCCAGAAAACTCTTCATTCTCCCACCCACAACATCCGAAGAAATTCCAAGAACACTCAGCGCAGAGAGTTGAAAATGGACGTTTATGCCCCTTGCGCCACTATCTGCGTCTAAAGCGCCAGATTTGCAATCCCACATTCACGGCCGCGACGGCCTGCCATCTGACGGCAACTCCCGAGGCGAATAGCTATCAATTTATATATGAAAAAATGTCAAACATTTCATGTACGTAAAGTTAGCACACGTTCAGCACAGATTCGGCACAGATTCAGCCCATATTCATATTCAGTACAAACTTAAATCACGACACTTAGCTATGTCGTAGCTCAACAAGAAGGCTGATCACATCCAAACTGATATCAGACGAAGATATCAATACCCCAAAGATATCTAAGACAAATATTTACAGACAACATCCCTTGGGGCCCTTCAGGGCACTTTTGAAAATTTTGGCGAATAGGGCGGACCCCTTCGATTTTCTTGAAAATCGGCATGCGTGATGCTTACGTCCATTGGAGAAATCTAGCTGAAGAAACCATATGGGGCATTGATAAATAAGGGGCCTCGGGGGGCCTCAAAGCCTAATAATAGTACTTGTGGGCACCAGTTTACAAAAACTTGGGATTTTTTCTTCACCATCAGAAAGGGCTGCATTTTCCAAAAACAGTGCAAAAAATTTTTTAGGGTGGGGCCCATAGGGGCCCCTTAGGGCACTTTTGAAAATTTTGGCGAATAGGGCGGACCCCTTCGATTTTCTTGAAAATCGGCATGCGTGATGCTTACGTCCATTGGAGAAATATGGCTAAAGAAACCATATGGGGCATTGATAAATAAGGGGCCTCGGGGGGCCTCAAAGCCTAATAATAGTACTTGTGGGCACCAGTTTACGCAAACTTGGGATTTTTTCACCATCAGAAAGGGCTGCATTTTCCAAAATCAGTGCAAAATTTTTTTAGGGTGGGGCCCATAGGGGCCCCTTAGGGCACTTTTGAAAATTTTGGCGAATAGGGCGGACCCCTTCGATTTTCTTGAAAATCGGCATGCGTAATGCTTACGTCCATTGGAGAAATCTGGCTGAAGAAACCATATGGGGCATTGATAAATAAGGGGCCTCAGGGGGCCTCAAAGCCTAATAATAGTACTTGTGGGCACCAGTTTACGAAAACTTGGGATTTTTTTCTTCACCATCAGAAAGGGCTGCATTTTCCATAATCAGTGCAAAATTTTTTTTAGGGTGGGGCCCATAGGGGCCCCTTACGGCACTTTTGAAAATTTTGGCGAATAGGGCGGACCCCTTCGATTTTCTTGAAAATCGGCATGCGTGATGCTTACGTCCATTGGAGAAATCTGGCTGAAGAAACCATATGGGGCATTGATAAATAAGGGGCCTCGGCGGGCCTCAAAGCCTAATAATAGTACTTGTGGGCACCAGTTTACGAAAACTTGGGATTTTTTTCTTCACCATCAGAAAGGGCTGCATTTTCCAAAAACAGAGCAAAAATTTTTTTAGGGTGGGGCCCATAGGAGCCCCTTAGGGCACTTTTGAAAATTTTGGTGAATAGGGCGGACCCCTTCGATTTTCTTGAAAATCGGCATGCGTGATGCTTACGTCCATTGGAGAAATCTGGCTGAAGAAACTATATGGGGCATTGATAAATAAGGGGCCTCGGGGGGCCTCAAAGCCTAATAATAGTACTTGTGGGCACCAGTTTACGAAAACTTGGGATTTTTTCTTCACCATCAGAAAGGGCTGTATTTTCCAAAAACAGTGCAAAAATTTTTTTAGGGTGGGGCCCATAGGAGCCCCTTAGGGCACTTTTGAAAATTTTGGCGAATAGGGCGGACCCCTACGATTTTCTTCAAAATCGGCATGCGTGATGCTTACGTCGATTGGAGAAATCTGGCTGAAGAAACCATATGGGGCATTGATAAATAAGGGGCCTCGGGGGCCTCAAATCCTAATAATAGTACTTGTGGGCACCAGTTTACGAAAACTTGGGATTTTTTTCTTCATCATCAGAAAGGGCTGCATTTTCCAAAAACAGTGCAAAATTTTTTTTAGGGTGGGGCCCATAGGGTCCCCTCAGGGCACTTTTGAAAATTTTGGCGAATAGGGCGGACCCCTACGATTTTCTTCAAAATCGGCATGCGTGATGCTTACGTCCATTGCAGAAATCTGGCTGAGGAAACCATATGGGGCATTGATAAATAAGGGGCCTCGGGGGGCCTCAAAGCCTAATAATAGTACTTGTGGGCACCAGTCTACGAAAACTTGGGATTTTTTTCTTCACCATCAGAAAGGGCTGCATTTTCCAAAAACAGTGCAAAAAAATTATTTAGGGTGGGGCCCATAGGGGCCCGTCAGGGCACTTTTGAAAATTTTGGCGAATAGGGCGGACCCCTTCGATTTTCTTGAAAATCGGCATGCGTGATGCTTACGTCCATTGGAGAAATCTGGCTGAAGAAACCATATGGGGCATTGATAAATAAGGGGCCTCGGGGGCCTCAAAGCCTAATAATAGTACTTGTGGGCACCAGTTTACAAAAACTTGGGATTTTTTTCTTCACCATCAGAAAGGGCTGCATTTTCCAAAAACAGTGCAAAAAAATTTTTAGGGTGGGGCCCATAGGGGCCCCTCAGGGCACTTTTGAAAATTTTGGCGAATAGGGCGGACCCCTTCGATTTTCTTGAAAATCGGCATGCGTGATGCTTACGGCCATTGGAGAAATCTGGCTGAAGAAACCATATGGGGCATTGATAAATAAGGGGCCTCGGGGGGCCTCAAAGCCTAATAATAGTACTTGTGGGCACCAGTTTACGAAAACTTGGGATTTTTTTCTTCACCATCAGAAAGGGCTGCATTTTCCAAAAACAGTGCAAAAATTTTTTAGGGTGGGGCCCATAGGGGCCCCTCAGGGCACTTTTGAAAATTTTGGCGAATAGGGCGGACCCCTTCGATTTTCTTGAAAATCGGCATGCGTGATGCTTACGTCCATTGGAGAAATCTGGCTGAAGAAACCCTATGGGGCATTATTAACAAAGGGGCCCCCGAGGGCTTCAAACCCCAGTGCAGTTCGAGTGATCTCACTTCCAGAAATGATGAAGGTGGCAAAAGTAAGAAAAGCGTGAATCTATCAAAGATAATCTAATACGACACAACGGACCAACCGAGTACTATGAAATATATTGCAGTACTTTTTCATAGATGAGCTGGGCTCAGGTACGGGACATGATCTCTCCTTCAGAAATATCTGGGGAAACGGAAATTGGACGAAAACTTTTCTGTTCTTGTAGATACTACTTGGAATAATTTCGTATCCTCCAAATTATTTTATCCTAGACCCTTTATATCTTCATGCTGCAATTTTTTACCTGTGATCTTTGGGAGGTCATTTTAACCCACTTCCTTTTAGAACTTTGGGGAATAAGTCTACAGGAATTTGTGATAAAGCCTTTATGTTGATACCATTACTTTTGAATTGTTTTTGCAGGTTGATTAACCCTCACCCAACCGGGGGCCATCGATGGCCCCCTCCTAAGGTTTTTCCGGGATAGCAGAAAAACGAAGAGACGCAGCACCGCGGTTGGGAGCTCTACCTCTCGCTGCATCATTTTGCCACCATCCCTGAAATTATTTACCCCGGGTCACCCAAGGTCAGGTCACCAGACAAGGTCAACCAAGGTCACCTCACTTCAACTTTAGAGCTCTGTAAGAGCTACATTTCGAAGTCGATCGATTTGAAACTTCCTACACATTATGGCCCCTCCGGGGTGTACAAGGTGTATATCCGGGATTTTTCGATTTGGAGCCCTGAGGTCAGGTCACGAGGTGACCTCTCCCATTGAAAAAGCATGGGGAAAAGCTGTCTTATGATCTAAAAATCACAAAAGCGATTGAAAATGCTCTGCTTGATCAGAATAGCGTTCTTGGACACCCCTTCACGGATTCCAGGGGCCATATTTGCCCTTTGACCTCTCCAAGGTCATCCAAAGTCACCAGGGGTCAAAAACAGTATTTTGACAATAACTTTTGATCTGTATAAGCTAGAGCGCTGAAACAAACACCATCGTCTTTGTCTTGTCATTAGCTTTCATTTGATATACGGCAAGATCACTTTCTGACCTTTCGTGACCTCAGGTCATCTTAGGTTACGAGGTGACCTCTGGAGGTCAAACCACTGGCGGGAGGTCTTTACGTTTTTCATAGCGGAAAAATTACTGTCAATTTCCTATCAAATGTACTTTACCAGACCTCAATAGCTCTAATGGCATAAGAGTTATGCCCAATTTGCTTAAGGATTGCATATTTGAGTGAAAATAGCCGATCTTGACCTAATTTGACCTCTGGAGGTCAAACCATTGACCTGAGCACTAAAACATATGAAGTAATTTTTTACTGAATTCACGCGAGCTTTCTGTTGCACTTTGCAGATTTGCGCTAACGCCCATATTTTCGGAGTTAGAGGGGGCCATCGATGACCCCCGGTGGGGCGAAGGTGGCGCTGGACCCCCGGTGGGGCGCGGGTTAATATTCATTTTAACTATGCTAGGTTAGATAGTGACCTTTACCTGACCATAGGCCTGTTTATATTTATGTTTTGACCTAGTATAATCATATTATACATTATTCAATTTACCGCAACAAGAAGACGCGAAATGTGCCTAAAAATGAATCTAATCCAACACTGACAGGTACTAGAGCCAAGAAACTATTATCAAACATGCCACCTTCTTTGTCCTGTCATGACCTTAATCTTTACCTGTACCCAAAAGAGACCAATGTAGTCTCGTAATGACTTCTTATGCGCTGTCCAAAATCGTTCACTTCTATTCGTTATCCTGCATAGGTGCCAAATTCGAGGCGGATTGTTTGAAACCCCCTCCCACCGGGGCGAAAGGTGGCTCGGAGGCCCACCAGGGTGGGTGAAGAAAGCTACCAAACGACACGCGCATCAATTCTCACAAAATATCCAATAAAGTTTTCCAGCTCCTAGGCTGGAAACCATCCGAGGGCCACCTCCGGTATTCGTTCTATCGAAATCAAAAACATTCCATGCGCTTTAACATTTGCTGCAGCGGTAAAGTAGCCCTTGGAAGAACTTTTCATGGCTTTGAAGTATTTGTGACGTTGTATCCAGTTGTTTCTCGGATATATATGCTTATTCGTAGATTTGTCCCACACACACAATAAGTTAAAGTGCAAAAAACGTTTTCACATGTTGATATCCCTCTAAAATTCTAGACCAACGTGTCCAACTCATCAATGGTTTTAACTGTCTCTTATTTTGCTCAAAAGATGACGCTTACTATCTCATGTACCCCATGCCCTACTCTCAATCAATTTTGTGTAGTCCAGAAACCTAACTTGTAAAAACTGTTTACGTTATGATAATACAAAATGATTTTAAGCAATTGGGTACAAAGCTGGGTATGAGACAATTTTTCAACATAGCGCTTTGTCTTCATATTTACAAAATAGGTACGAAAGCAACACATCCGGTCAGACAAATTTTTTAACTGACAATAGCATTGTAGTAAGGGCCGGGGCCGGGGCCGGGGCCGGTTCAAAGGACTCGGGTCTCTGGTCGATGTCGAATGCGGTTGCTAAATTAAAAATCAGCATTACTTACGTTTCCACGAGCAATACTTTTACAATAGACATATGCCAATGCCAATACAGGAGCAACCCAACTCAAATCATATCAGACATAAACTACCCTCCCATACATCACGCCTATGACCCAGAGCTACAAATCTAGAAAACGCATGAGTGTTGCAAAAATGATCTGGCTAAGGACAACATATAGGGGGTTCTTCAGCCAGATTTCTCCAATGGACGTAAGCATCACGCATGCCGATTTTCAAGAAAATCGAAGGGGTCCGCCCTATTCGCCAAAATTTTCAAAAGTGCCCTAAGGGGCCCCTATGGGCCCCACCCTAAAAAAAATTTTTGCACTGTTTTTGGAAAATGCAGCCCTTTCTGATGGTGAAGAAAAAAATCCCAAGTTTTCGTAAACTGGTGCCCACAAGTACTATTATTAGGCTTTGAGGCCCCCGAGGCCCCTTCTTTATCAATGCCCCATATGGTTTCTTCAGCCAGATTTCTCCAATGGACGTAAGCATCACGCATGCCGATTTTCAAGAAAATCGAAGGGGTCCGCCCTATTCGCCAAAATTTTCAAAAGTGCCCTAAGAGGCTCCTATGGGCCCCACCCTAAAAAAAAATTTTGCACTGTTTTTGGAAAATACAGCCCTTTCTGATGGTGAAGAAAAAAATCCAAAGTTTTTGTAAACTGGTGCCCACAAGTACTATTATTAGGCTTTGAGGCCCCCGAGGCCCCTTATTTATCAATGCCCCATATGGTTTCTTCAGCCAGATTTCTCCAATGGACGTAAGCATCACGCATGCCGATTTTCAAGAAAATCGAAGGGGTCAGCCCTATTCGCCAAAATTTTCAAAAGTGCCCTAAGGGGCCCCTATGGGCCCCACCCTAAAAAATTTTTTGCACTGTTTTTGGAAAATGAAGCCCTTTTTGATGGTGAAGAAAAAATCCCAAGTTTTCGTAAACTGGTGCCCACAAGTACTATTATTAGGCTTTGAGGCCCGCCGAGGCCCCTTATTTATCAATGCCCCATATGGTTTCTTCAGCCAGATTTCTCCAATGGACGTAAGCATCACGCATGCCGATTTTCAAGAAAATCGAAGGGGTCCGCCCTATTCACCAAAATTTTCAAAAGTGCCGCAAGGGCCCCTATGGGCCCCACCCTAAAAAATTTTTGCACTGATTATGGAAAATGCAGCCCTTTCTGATGGTGAAGAAAAAATCCCAAGTTTTCGTAAACTGGTGCCCACAAGTACTATTATTAGGCTTTGAGGCCCCCGGAGGCCCCTTATTTATCAATGCCCCATATGGTTTCTTCAGCCAGATTTCTCCAATGGACGTAAGCATTACGCATGCCGATTTTCAAGAAAATCGAAGGGGTCCGCCCTATTCGCCAAAATTTTCAAAAGAGCCCTAAGGGGCCCCTATGGGCCCCACCCTAAAAAATTTTGCACTGATTTTGGAAAATGCAGCCCTTTCTGATGGTGAAAAAATCCCAAGTTTGCGTAAACTGGTGCCCACAAGTACTATTATTAGGCTTTGAGGCCCCCGAGGCCCCTTATTTATCAATGCCCCATATGGTTTCTTCAGCCAGATTTCTCCAATGGACGTAAGCATCACGCATGCCGATTTTCAAGAAAATCGAAGGGGTCCGCCCTATTCGCCAAAATTTTCAAAAGTGCCCTAAGGGGCCCCTATGGGCCCCACCCTAAAAATTTTTTGCACTGTTTTTGGAAAATGCAGCCCTTTCTGATGGTGAAGAAAAAATCCCAAGTTTTTGTAAACTGGTGCCCACAAGTACTATTATTAGGCTTTGAGGCCCCCCGAGGCCCCTTATTTATCAATGCCCCATATGGTTTCTTCAGTTAGATTTCTCCAATGGACGTAAGCATCACGCATGCCGATTTTCAAGAAAATCGAAGGGGTCCGCCCTACTCGCCAAACACTTATTGACAATTTTTTTGTAACGACACCTCTTTACTACACTCATCCTCAGTTATTGTCACAGACATCAGTGACCACCTCCCTATCTGGCTACAGCTAAAAACAAAATTGGAAAAGTTGAAAACTTCTCCTCCATCTCAATTTCCATTTGACTTTAGGAAGATCGACATCTTGAAGCAAAACATACTCTCTAGGCTTACCGATTTTTTCTCAATAAACGATCCAAACATTGCAGCAGAATCTCTCCAACGAACTATCACCACAGAAGTAGATAATTTGAGAATTAAAAAAACACATAGACGGACTGTCCCCATCCAGCCATGGATCTCGTACCATCTTCTAAAATGCATTAACAAAAGAAGTGACCTGCATAGGAAATTTATATCATCAAGAAGTAAATCGGATGAAGTAGCCTACAAAAAATATCACAACTCCCTTACTGCAATTCTGCGAACAGCAAAAAGAAGTTATTTTCAACGTAAATTTGAAGAATATAAGTCCAACCCAGTAAAGCTCTGGGACACCCTCCTAAGTATAGTTAGAAAAAGTAAAGTATTCAAGGAACTCCCAGAAAATTTCCAATATGAAGGTGCCTCGATCTCAGACCCCTCAAAAATTGCCCAGCATTTCAATAAGTTTTTCTCCACAATAGCCACCTCCCTTGATGCGGTTCTCCCCCAACCCACTTCGGATCCTCTCAATTATCTTGACAATGAAGTATCCAATTCTTTTCTATTCTCTCCTGTCACGACTTTCATAACTGAGAATATTATCAATTCGCTAGGAAGCACAGGTGCTGGATTTGATGGCATAAGCTCCAAAATTTTGAAATGTTTATGTTCTACTATATCTCCCCATATTACTCACCTATTTAATCTCTGCCTTTCTGTTGGTATTTTTCCTGATCAACTCAAAACTGCTGTGGTAATTCCTGTGTTTAAATCAGGCGATCGTACTAACTTTACAAACTATCGACCTATCTCGATTCTCCCTGTTCTCTCCAAGGTATTAGAAAAAATCGTATACAAACAAGTTCTGGATTTTCTTACTTTCAATAATATTATTAATGAAAATCAATTTGGCTTCCGACCCAAGCACAGCACGTACATGCCGATCTCAATTCTCTATGATAACATAACTTCATCACTTGTCTCCAAAAAAGCTTGTGCTGCCATCTATCTTGATTTGTCCAAGGCCTTCGATACAGTCAATCACTCAATTCTTCTATCGAAACTTAGTAATTATGGCGTCAAAAACAAAGAACTAAATTTTTCAAAACTTATCTATCCAATCGAAGTCAATATGTTAAAGTAAACAATGTCAAATCCAGTACCCCTGCTCATATCCCACTAGGTGTACCACAAGGTAGTGTCCTTGGTCCCCTCCTATTCCTGCTTTATATTAATGATATCAAAAACAGCACTCAAATCCCAAAACTCTTGCTTTTTGCTGACGACACTGCACTCTTTTTCTCTTCCAATACTCGTGAAGAACTATTGACTAACATCAATAAAAGTCTCGGTGATATAACCTCCTGGCTAAATTGCAACAGGCTTACGCTGAATGTAAAAAAATCAGTTTATCAGCTATTTCCCACTACCAGTAAAGACTTCTCTATCAACATCAATGGTATAACGCTTGCCCGTTCATTTACTACTAAATACTTAGGGGTCTCAATTGACGAGGATCTGAGGTGGGTCTCTCATATAAAAAACGTAGAAAATACATTGTCAAGAAATATAGGTCTAATGAAAAGAGCTCAATATTTCTTAGAATCCAAACAACTTCTCCTGCTATACAATGCTCTCATACTTCCCACCCTCTTGTATGGACTCCAAATTTGGGGAAATACCTTTACATACAAATTGAACAAATTATCGGTCCTACAGAAAAAAAGTGTTCGAATAATTGACCAAGCAGAAAGACTTGCCCACTCCAGTCCCCTCTTCAAAAAGTATAATATTCTCAAGTTAAATGATCTAATCAAATTTGTAACTCTGAAGGTCCTACATGACTTTCTTTCTGGCGCTCTACCGTCCCCCCTAAGCACATATTTCACTCTTAGAACTGATAGTAACTACCAGAGAAATTTCAGACAGAACAGCCATTTTGAAGTCCCTTATGCACCCACTGTCTACAGAAAGTTCTCTCTCTTCGTCTGTGCTCCACGTGCCTGGAATTTAATTGTTTCGTCACAGATAAGAGATATAGCTGATGTGCCTAAGTCTAAGTCATTCTTTAAAAAAGTTGTACAAAAGCTATTTATTGACAGTTACTAGGTTAGTACATATTCCTTAAGAATAGAAAGCGCACTTATTTCCATCTCGCCTGGTAAAATAACTCAAGATAATGTCGCCTCAATAACCCAGATTAAAATCTTTTACATGACTTGGCGCGGAAACTTAACTATGCGGTAGACCTCAGGCGTCGTTACAGGCCTGCCTCCGACACCCTACTACCTGTTCCTGAATCAGCCCCCCAACTGCCGTGCTCTCCCTCAGTCTCGCCTGCTCAATCTCATTCTCGTGCGGCAACAACTATCACTGTCCTCTCCCTCCGAAACTAACAACATATTTGCTTCGGCAGCTCGGCTCGGGGTGTCCTGCCCGGCCGCGTCCTGGCCGGGCTGCCCCTGCCTCGGGGGTGCGCCTGGTGGGGCGCGCGGCTGGGCGACCGGGATGGCGCTGGCTGCTGCCGGCGGTGGTCCCGGGCGGCGTGCCGGCGGGTGGCCCCTGACGGCGGGGCGCTCTGCGTGGTGCGCGCGCCGGGCGCGCTGCCTGGCTCCGTGGGCGCGCCGCCGTGCGTGCGCTGACGTCGGTCTGCCGTGGTGTTGGTTGTGCGGGCGCGGAGTGGCGCTGCTGTAGCTGGCGGCTGTGCCGGTGTGGCTCGCGTCGGGCGCGGCCGTGACGCTGGTGGCGCGCTTGGCTCGCGCAGGCGGGCGCGCGGCGTTTGCTCTGGGCGCTACGGCCGCATGATGTTTGATGCGCGGGGCTGCCGGACGGACCGAGCCGTGATGTGGTCATCTATGTCCTTGCTGAGTGTGGTGTGGTGTGGATGGAATTTTAAGCTATTTTTGCGTTTTTACCAGCGTATGTATGTCATGATGCTTTGTACTGCTTCTCTCTGCCGATGGCTTTAAGCCTCGAGCTTTGCCGTGCTGATGCCCCCGACGTTATGTAGGGGCCCCGCGCCGGGGGGTGTCATAGTAGCGCGTGATATACGTGTATGCTTTATGTATCGCTTTACTGGAAATATATCATGTATGGACGTAAAATTTTCAAAAGTGCCCTGAGGGGCCCCAAGGGATGTTGTCTGTAAATATTTGTCTTAGATATCTTTGGGGTATTGATATCTTCGTCTGATATCAGTTTGGATGTGATCAGCCTTCTTGTTGAGCTAGGACATAGCTTTAAGTGTCGTGATTCAAGTTTGTACTGAATATGAATGTGGGCTGAATCTGTGCCGAACCTGTGCTGAACGTGTGCTAACTTTACGTACATAAACATTTCAGGGTAATAGCATGGAATAGAGATACCTGGAATGGAGACCTCAATGCAAACCCGCCCCGCTTTTGGGTGCCAATCTAGGACATGAAAAAATCCTTCGGTAAGTAAAGCTCGGTAAGGACCAATGTAAAGTCTATGGGAGATGTGGTGGCCGATGACTTTGATGCGTCATAACTTATAAACCGTGGCTTGCACAGGAAAACGACCATGCATTTCGGAAAGCCCAATCTGTGGTGCGTCTGTTAAAATACATTTTAGGCATGAAATACCTAAAATCTTAGAGCAAAGTGCAGGAGAAATCAGAATCTGATACTGCAGCTCAACTTGTATTATAACATGTTTTAAGCGCGCGCGGCGCAGAGCCGTAATAGCGCAGTGTGTTAAGCCTCGTCTAGTAAGCGAAAGATCCTGGGTTCGAATCCCACGCGTGGAACTTTTCATTTTCATAATGGTAATTTCGTTGCTCAATAGCGCAGTTGGCAGCATGCTTGTCTAGCAATCGTAGTGTTCTGGGTTCGAATCCGGGCTCACGCTGATTTTGCATTCATATTTTATGGCTATTATGCAATTTTTTAGGTTTATATTGGATAAATAATACATCAGTAGTAGTTGTTTCCTCTGGGTTGAAGTAAGGCACGCGCAAAGGCCTGTTTTTTGTTGAATATTTTACTGCCGTCTATATTTTAATGTTCTTGGCTATTTACCCAATTCTTTTTAATGAGCCCCACAAAAGCATCCCAGAAATCAACGAGCCTTCCGTTCCAGGTATCTATATTCCATGGTAATAGAGGACGGGTACACCAAAGCTTAGTAGTGCAAGCCGCTAGATAAGCAGATCAAAAATACAAAAATATAGCTGTATTGCCACAATTTTCTCTTCAAAATTAAGAAATGTCTCGAATGTGATGAAAAAAACAGCCAAAAGCTCAAAAAAGAAAATTAAATGTATTTTTGTCTCCATCATTTAGGATAAACTGGTAGATTCTTCCAAATTTCTTCCAAACTAAGACTAAATATGGGCGCTCCAAAATAGCGGCAAACTCTGTGCTTTTTGTTCACTCAGTTTTCAATAGAAATTGACAACAATTAGGTATCGGGGGCATTTCGTTTGTTGCAAAGCTATTTATTAGACAGTTTGGTTTGCAGCGGATGTGAATTAAGTTACGAAAACTTACCGAGATTGATTGCAGTCAGTTTGAACCCTCTCTCCTTTATCTTTTTTTAAGGAAAAGGCATTTTTGTTCTCAAGAGTCAAGATACTGACTGCGTGTTGGGCCATATTTGTGTGCCAAAAAGGATCTCACTAAATAGAGTGAGTTCTTGCAGCCTGTTAAAACAAGTGATTGGAGTCCAGTTTGTGGAGAAGCCTTCCTTCCTTCCTGAGTTCTTGTTCAAAAGTTCAATCTAGGCAGGTAAGTTTGTATTCTGACTCCACACTGAATGATTTTGGTTACCTAACAACTCTGATTGCCTGGTTTGCTTTAGTTTGAAGACTAGCAACAGCTATATTGCACTCTGTAAACCAAAATAGAAATGAAGTGAGGTGAAATCAGTTAAACCTGTGCAAGGTTTCAGTAGTGTTTATGTTTTTTGTTGAGCGGCTGCAGCATCAATTGTAGTCTACGCTGGAACACATTCCTTGTTTTTGGTGTGTTCTCCTAGATGTGTGACATGTGGACTCTGATATCAAGGCAGCATTGAGTAATCCAAAAATTCTTTCTGACGTGGAAAAGAAAATTGTATTTTTTCTGGTCCTGTTGCAGCTGTGATCCAAAAACTTATTAAGTGTGATTTCTCGAGACGCTAACTTGTGAAAACTTCCATATGTGATGCGTCTTGGGTACCAGCAGTGAGCTATTTCCAGCTGTCAAGATTGCTTAACTTCTAAGAGTTATTAGTTACTTAGTTACTTAACTTAGTTTATTAGTTACTTAACTTCTTTGTAGGTTATTGAGTTGCAGTACTTGTTTTTTATAGGTGTAAGAAATAGTCCCAGTTTCCATTCATAGTCGAGCGTGGCCACACATAGTTGTCGGATGCAATCAATATGGTTAGAGCTTTTGGCAATGGTAACCATTTTCAATCCAATTCCTGTAAATCCACATCCAACAAGATCTGGCAGGATTTGGCATTGTGATGGTAAAGATTTCCCTTACAGTGCAGAGATAAAGGAGAGTTGACTGGAGAGGGTATAACTTTCTTTTTTATTAGACAAAACTAAACAAACGTTGATAAGTTTTGAAGTGCTGCGGCGAGGAGCATGATGATGAGCTGTTAAGATGTGCCCTGGCCTCTCCCCTCGAATCCGGAAATGTAAAAAACACTGAAGATTATATATTCGGGCACAGCCCTTCATCAGAATCGTGGAGTAAATATCAATAATTCTCAGTCCTAGTATAGCCAGACCTTGAAGTCTAAATGCATCAACAGAACAGTCAACCCTTAAACAAAACTTTAAACATATGTGAAGGGAGAGTGAAAGAAAACTTGAATGGTGTACCAGAAATGTTGACAAATTCAAGATTGAAGTGTTCTATTGGTTACAGATCCTTTTGTATCCAGCCAAAGTGCCATCGAAACCGTGATTGCTGTATCCTGAATCTCAGGTCTATCTGAATCGCTTCTAGCCCATGGAAACTGAGCCTTTAAGTTACAAATTAGTTAAGAAATAGATGAGAAAAAACAGTTAGGTAGGACTAGGTACTAAATTTGATATGTTTATAAGGAGCTGCAAAAGTTGGCAGAATAGCATGACTCCTGACAGAAAATTTCAATTTCAATTTATTTATTCAATCGTCGACGGGTATTCCCAATTATGGACGAAGTCATTGTGATAAAATTATATACATACATGCACGAATTTGAATATTTTGTCTGTGGGTACTGAACCAGAACTGGTATCCCACTTGGACATAGTGGAATTCAATCTAAGTGCAATTCCCCAAGCTGATAAGTCTTGCCAAGTTGGGATCGTGAGTGTGCACATTTTTAGCTACATTGCAAGAGAGATGCATGTAGTTTTGTCTAGATGCATATAGTTGCATGCAGGTGTAGTTCACCTGAAGATTTTCTTGGACCGAAACATTGAGTTTTACCCTTTCCTGATTTTTTTAAGCTAATTGTTATCCTTATCCGCACTGTGCTTAGCCTTTTTGTTTCCTTCATTGTAGCTTTGGTCCAGACATGGAGTTTTAGCTCACACACACATTCACACACACACAGTTTTAGTCTATGCACAGACCATGCCACGTCTCATCTGTGCTTTTGCACCGATTTTCCGTGGCAAAAGTACAGCACTGTCTGCACAGCACTGTCTGCACAGCACTGTCGTGGCAAAAGCACTGTCCCTTCGCGTTCATTTTTTATTTTTTTCTCATTCTAGCAGTGTCTCTGGCAATGTACTGGGTGGGTTTTAGCTTTTGATCCTGGTCTGGGGTTTTTCTTTTTCCTTTTAGAATTTCAAGTACTGACTACACTGCACACTTTTTAATGAGTTGTTTTCATTTTTTAGTCACTGCAAACAAGTTTGCGCCATTGAAATGTATTGGGCAAGCTACACTACGCAAAAGGAGAAAACGAAAAACGTCCTTAAAAACGAAAAAAATGTCCTCATGAAACGATAAAATGTAGTTAAAAGCAAGAAAGTGACAAACTATTTAGTTTGGTATTTGAGCCGTATTTCGTTTGTTCACTTTATGATTATTGTTTAAGAGTGTGAGGAAGTTATTATAGTCCTTACTGGAGCAATTGGCGGCGTTTTGGGGTGGTTAATCAAATATTGAAGATATTTGGATAATTATTGTGTATGCTAGGAAGACCGCATTGTGACATTTGGCAATACACTTGCGTGGAATCAGTGGTGGATCCAGGACTTCATTTTGAGGTCGGGAGGGGGCTAGTGGACTCGACCACCACCCACCAACGCCTCAGATCAGTCTTCGCCTATGCACTCTCTGTATATGCCAGTCTAGCTAATAAAACCAATCTTGGAATGACGGAATGATGTAATGCGTTACAGACGAACACATATAGCCTCCCCAGCTGAAGTGCCCTAAAACTCAAATTATCATCAGTCTCCGCCTATGCATTAGCTATAGGCACTTAAACATGGAGGGGGGCTTGAGGCCTTAGCCCTCTGCCGCGTATGCACCACTGCACGGAAGCTACCTATGAGTGATCAGTAGATATTGCATTCAGATGGTATCTTTTGAATGCTGATGTTTGCAGTGTGAAAAAAATCGCTGGTGCCTGAACTTTTGCATTCTGGTTGACGTAGGCAGATCCAGGGAGGGTTGGTCCAGGGCCCCAGGTGGATGCAGGGAGTTTGTCCAATGTCTTTCAGATTTTTGTCAAGTATATTTCTAATTTGATGATTGGATGTTGGTTTAGACTAAGTTTGCTTCCTTTTCTTGTCGAGTTTCTTGCCGCTTCGTGAAAAAGCGAAGTTATCGCCAGACTACATAGAACAATTCCCGTGTCATCTTTATGAAAAACATATTGAAAGCCTTATTTGAGGCATCTAAAAAATCGTGTTTTCCCCGCAGACGTGGAAATCCAAAAAAGTAACGTCGTGTAAAAATGGCAGATTATCACTATCTACGCAGTTTTACGCAGACACGGTAAATTGAGGACAGGTATTGGTCCTAAAATTTCCAGAGTTCATCCGTGCGTTTATTATATTTAAGAAAGTAGTTCGGTCAGAGATGCCTTTTTCATCCATTGGTATTTGACCAGAGACAATTTCAGAAATTCCCCCTTTCCCTGGTGACGTTTTACATAGGCAGATCTGGGATTGCCGATCGGGGGGGGCACCTTCCCGAGGGGGGCGCCATCCGGTCCGGGGTCGCCACTTTTGACGGGCAAAACCTATCAGATGGGCGCAAAATCCTATCGGTGGGTGCCGATTTTCGCATCCTGGGGGAGGGGGAAGGGGTGGGAAGCGACATTTCAGGAGGCGCCGTGATAATTTCAGGGGGTGCCGAGGGTCGATCATGGGGGAGAAAACGTGCCCTCCTTGTCCGCCCCCTGGATCCGTCTATGACGTTTTATTATCATTGTTATATTAGTCGGTGTTGTTCGAAACGGTTTCGCTAACAGCCAAAATATTGTCCAGGCGCCCCAAATGATGCAAAAATCAGCAGGGGCGGGTCAGAAAGGGAATTATAACTCAAAACGAAACAGGGAACCATGCTGCCTCCTCTATTGGCGGTTGGTGTGTCATTAAGCCGGACAATTATTATTATTATCATTAGATGACTACTGGCATTCCTTGCTTTGCCCCGTTGGTATTCCATATTGTCCGCTTCTCCCAATTTGGCAAGTGGATAACAAAGTGGCAACTCTATCTTTGGTCATGTAGTGAAACATCTGAATGCTCACGAAGAGTTCTAAGCACTCCCTTGATTGAGTAAAAAAAACAACCATATCACTCGCAGTGCTCCACCCCAGTGGTTAAAAGCGGAAGCCGAGACTGGGATTCGAACTCACCATCGTCTGATTTATAGACCATCGCTCTAACCGCTGCGCTACGCGACCGCCGGCGTACGGGGTGTACGCCGGGAAATTTGCGGCTTACATTTGCATGGTTCTCGGAAATCGATTTTTTTAGGCATTTATGCACATCTGACATAAAAATACCAAATGGAAAGTGGAAAGGGCAGGGAACAGGCCTTCCATTGACGACGTTATATTTCTTCCAACAGCCATAGGCTGTGGCTAGCACGTGGTTGAAAATGAGCAATTTAACACGTAAGCCCTATGGAGCAGTCGCATTTGTACGCCGTACCAGTATATTGCTGCCAACTAACTTTGGAGGGGGCTGAAACATTTGTTTTAAAGCAGTTCAGTAGCTAAAACCTATAACATCAAAAATTATTATATAAAAATATATTTCCAAATCGCTTTTGAAAGAGAAATATAGGACCTTAAATAAATACCATCAACCAATCAGAAGCCCAGTCCTTATAGGATCTGGTCACGTGGGCTTATCTTACATCAATGTAATGTCATCATGGCTACCGATGAACTATCAATATTCACCCTTTCAAAAACCGCGGCAAACGCGAAGATATGAATACCCAAGGCCTTTAAAGGGACATTGTCGTAAAAATTTTTATTGTGGTTTCTTAATATTTGAAAAATCCTGATTCTGGTACTATCAATCATTTCTTTATCTTCAGCTAAATTTTTGGAGGCCACTCAACAATTATTCAAATTTGCTAACAATATCAATAACAGGCTGTAACCTGCTCTTCACCTCTATTCTATCAATCAAAGTTTTAAGTTCTATAAATGATTTTTTGGAAGTAGAAAATGTTTTTATGCTGTATTTGTATTCAATTTATTTTTATTATTCCCAAACAAATACAAATATTAGATTAGTCTGTCCAAAACATTCGGCTTGAGAAAACTAATCAGGAAAGTTTTAAAATCGGGCAGGTGTCGTACAGCGGGGATGGTATAGTGGCCTCCATTCCCGACTCTCACACGGGTAATACGGGTTCGAATCTATGTCGTGGAAGTTTTTACTGCAAAAACAATTTTTCTGATTTTCTTCTTGTTTGTTCATACGTACTAATGGATGAAGCATAGTCGGATCCATGATTGCCGATCGGGGGGAGGGGGTAACTTCCGGGGAGGGCACCATCCGGACCAGGGGGGCGCCACCTTTGACCGGCAAAACCTATCAGATGGACGCTAAATCCTATCAGTGTGCGCCGATTTTCGCATCCTGGGGGACGGGATGGGACGCGACATTTTAGGGTTCACCGAGAGTTGATCAGAGAAAGGAGGGGGGGCACGTGCCCCCTTTGCCCTCCTGGATCCTCCTATGGGATGAAGTAAATATTCTAAGGACAATTTCTTCTGGTTATCCCTCCGTCCGGGTAGTTGAGGGAAAGGGAATATTAGCCCCAAATATTTTTCTAATCTGACCGGCGTACCAAACTGGAACCGGCTTGTCTCCAGCTCCCTGCAATGATTCTCAATCCGTCGGATTTCCCTCTATTGGAGACCAGTTCCCCTGTTTTCTGACCAGCGGGACACGCTATTCGCCATCCGAAAATGTCTTTTGTGTCCTTTGCTGAAGGCCATTCTTGAAGGCTGACCGGTTTTCGTGCAAACCAAGAACTAGAAACCGGCCCAATAAAAAGCAGGGGTGGCTCTTCGAGATTATATGTGTTAATCTCGAGATTAATGTGTCTCGAGATTAATGTGTCTCGAGATTAATTAATCGCTTAACCCTCGCCCCACCGGGGACCATCGATGGCCCCCCTAAGGTTTTTCCGGGATAGCAGAAAGACCATGAGACGCAGCACCGTGGTTGAGGGCTCTACCTCTCACTGCATCATTTTCCCACCATCCCTGAAATTTTTTACCCCGGGTCACCCAAGGTCAGGTCACCAGACGAGTTCAACCAAGGTCACCTCACTTCAGCTTTAGAGCTCTGTAAGAGCTACATTTCGGAGTCGATCGATTTGAAACTTCCTACACTTTATGACCCCTCCAGGGTCTACAAGGTGTATATCCGGGATTTTTCGATTTCGTGCCCTGAGGTCAGGTCACGAGGTGACCTCTCCCATTGAAAAAGCATGGGAAAAGCTGTCTTATGATCTAAAAGTCACAAAAACGATTGAAAATGCTCAGCTTGATCAGAAAAGCGTTTTTGGACACCCTTTCACGGATTCCAGGGACCATATTTGCCCTTTGACATCCCCAAGGTCATCCAAGGTCACCAGGGGTCAAAAACAGTATTTTGACAATAACTTTGATCTGTATAAGCTAGAGCGCTGAAACAAACACCATCGTGTTTGTCTCGTCATTGGCTTTCATTTGATATACGGCAAGGTCACTTTCTGACCTTTCGTGACCTCAGGTCATACTAGGTCACAAGGTGACCTCTGGAGGTCAAACTACTGGCGGGAGGTCTTTACATTTCCATAGCAGAAAAAGTACTGGCAATTTCCTATCAAATGTACTTTCCCACACCTCAATAGTTCTAAGGGCATAAGAGTTATGCCCAGTTTGCTTAAGCATTGCATATTTGAGTGAAAATAGCCGATATTGACCTAATTTGACCTCTGGAGGTCAAACCATTGACCTGAACACTAAAACATGTGAAGTAATTTCTTACTGAATTCACGCGAGCTTTCTAGTGCACTTTGCAGATTTGCGCTAACGCCCATATTTTCGGAGTTAGAGGGCCATCGATGGCCCCCGGTGGGGCGAAGGTGGCGCCGGACCCCCAGTGGGGCGCGGGTTAACACGCACATTGACGGGAGGCGGGTACCCGCCCCCCCCGTCTGGTTTTTCGGATAGAACATAAAAACGGCGGCGCGTAGCGCCGCCGCACTTGTATCCATACGCGTATATTAACAGTAAAAACGCAGTACATGGTAAAACATACACTCCTAACACTAGGCAAAGAAAACTAGGCAGGGGCGCTGCCACGGAATTTAAGCCATCACACATTTATTAGGTAGGTACTTAACACACTCGGGTTAAAAATAAACTCGGGTTAAAAAACTTGACATACCTTCTCTCATCATTTTTACAACTTTTGTCAAAATTTTAAGGTTAGGTCATCTCAGGTCAGGTCACCAGTACAGGTCAAGTGACCTGACCTCAAAGTTTAAGACAACATAAGTCGGAACAAAGTGAACTCATCCGATTGAAGTGACCTGACAAAATGGTTAAAATATTTCGATGGAGAAGCGTATGGGCTACCCAAAGCCGTTTACCATTTTTCACTACCTACCGTGGTTCTGGAGATTTTAGGGGGGTACCCGCGCCCCCTGTCAAAGCGAAGGTGGCTCAGAGCCCCGTCAATGCGCGTGTTAATCTGGTAAAACAACGAGATAAAACGTTAATCCGTACGAGATAAAACGTGTTCGAGATTAAATGTGGCGGTCTCCCAGGGCGGACCACCCTGAAAGACCGCCTGGGCCTTTCACGGCAGGAGAGTGTGGAGGTGGAGCGCCTGCGCATTGGCCACTCCCTTCTCTTGTGCAGCTACCGAAAGAGGATCGGCCTGAACCCGGAGGCCACGTTACAGGAATGCGACGATGGAGAGGACGAGATCCTCCACCACCTTCTGACCCGGTGCCCTGCGTGCGCTGACCTGCGCTGGGACATATTTGGACGGGACGACCCGCCCATCCGGGAAGCGCTGGCGGACCCACGACGGCTGGCGATGTTCCTGCGGCGGTTGGGGCGCCTGCAGGGCGCCCCCTCCCATATGGCCGGAACACTCAATCAATCAATCAGATTAAATGTGTCCGTCGACATCTAAATCTTTGATATAATTGTAATTCTTTGGTCTCCGGAGAATATAAAAACACGTAGTCTAGAGAACCGGAGAATAGCTGAATGTGATACGGAAGAATAACTCTTGATATGCGTCAGAACTGGGGAACCAGAGAGCAGCCACCACGATCCTTGGATGAACTAACAAAAGTGTGGAACGCACCACGAACCCAAACCTGATCACTTTTTGTTTCAGGGGGAACGTTTGTTGTGTGTTGCAGGTTGGAGATGGACTGGCCACCACACTCCTCTGTCCGTGGTGGTAGCTCTTTCTAATTTTTTTCGTATATAGATATACAAGATTTAAGAATACATTGTTTTTTACTTCAAGTTGAGTTAGTTTCTGATCAGGGCACATCAAGAAAATATACCTCAAAATTATAGCCTGGAACAGTTCGTATTAAATAAAAAGCATTCTATAATTAATCTTTACATTGGTAGTCACAGAGTCTAAACCTAAGAAGACGCATCGCAGCTTTAAGACAAGCAAGCTGCTAGCCTCATGAGTGACATTTGTTTATGAAAATGATAAGCGTTTATTTTTAATACTTCGGAGTTCGGAAACGGTCCTTTCTCATAATAGAACAAACAATTCCAGAAGCACTTCATATAACATCATATCAATATATAAAATAGTATATTAACCGTTATTTTTATTAGATTGTTTATTAGATTATCTACGTTGATAAGATATTTCATGACCAGCCTCCTCGAATCATAGTTCCAAAATGGGGCTAATACACTGATAAATATTCAGGTACATCCCTTCACCAAAATTCTCATAATATAATAGGTGAACACATACATTTTTAGTCAGAGTGCTAGGATAACCTCGAATCGAGTTCCAATATTTGAATATTCCAGTGCTGAACTGCATTATTCCAGCATTCGATTTCCAAATCAGATCTAACTTTCAAGCCTTGGTCACACTATGACCAAAAGTTTTCGCTTATTGTATTATGAGGATTCTGACGAGGTGCTGTGCCCGAATATGTGATCACAGTGTGATCACAGGCTCCATTTTGCGTCAAGAATTCGAGAGGCAAAGCCATGAAACATCTTACCAATTTATAATCATGCTCCTCGGCTACGCAATGCAAAATTCATCTACTTTTAAAAACCAACAGATATCAGTTGATCAATGAGGCTTATTCAATCTCACAAAAACATGAGAAAATATAACCTACCAGGAAATTGCAAGCGAGTGATAACCCTCGGCAGGTGAGAAACGCGTGCAACAATCAGGTCTGCGAGTCCCCAACGAGCAGTCTTCCGAGTGCAACGTGGACTAGAGGATATAACTCAGTACGTCAGTGACGGATCCAGGCCAATATTTTTTGTGGGGGGGAGGGGAGGACAGGGTCCAAAATCGTGAATACACATTTTTTAAAGGTCGGTGAAAATCGCAGAGTTTGGGAGGAAAGTAAATTTTCCCTGAACCCACCAGTGGGTATGCAGCTCCTAGCTTCCAGTCCTTGAAGTGCACTCTAAGAAGGCTGGGAGCGAACCAAATACTGAGTGTACATCAAAAGCATAACAGATTTTGCATCTGTCCACAATAAGTGCTACACGGTTTGATAAAATGTTCACCGCAATAGTCTGAGCACAGAGGTGTCACTTATTATTTTCGCCGACTTTCGCACGTACGACCACCAACAAAATCTGACCACTTGGTTTTTTACTATAAAGACCCTTTGCATTACTAGTTACTAGTTTTCTTACCTTTAGGCTAAAAAATACTTTTAATGGCATGTTTTACTGAGGTCCTCAGAGGATTTGCCTTAATATACCGCGATAAACACCACTTACGCACATACATGAACGTATACTGCGGGCACACAGGCAGACGACCGAGGTGCACTCAGGCAGGTTCGTGTTAAATGCAAAAAACTGCTGGCTGTGGTACTCTGCCAACTCTGGGATTCCATTGCTCGTCCTCTGAAGCTTGTCTTCCAGCAGCAGGCGTAATTTGCGATAGTCACTGTCGAGGGGCAGCACCTGATTATTTCTGTTTTGCGTTCAGCTTGCTGGGGTACGCTCTTCTTAAATTAGAAGATATTTTCACAGCAGGAACAAATGGGACCAAATAAAGGGTACAAATAAAATATCACAAGCCCACAATGAAAGCAAACAAGATATCACTGAATCTTGTTTTAAACATATGCAAAAAAAAAAAAATATATATATATATATATATATATATATATATATATTCAAGAACAAAGACATCCCCAAAGACGAGCTATAGTCTAGATCATGGGTTTGTGGAGGGGTCAGGTGGAACCATGCAAATTCATGTTTTTTTTTATAAATTACAATACATTATTTCAACACTGGCCCACAATAGGAAACAAATATTCTAAATTTCAGGTCTATGGGAGAATCAGTCTGATTGGGTTCATCCCATTCAAACTAACAAACAAAATGATCATACACAAGCTGGTCCATTGGGACGATAGCTTGATGATACACAGCAGCTACAAAAGACAGGTTTTCTAGTAAACAAATTTTCTCTTTGAAGCGACCCGCCTAATCTTTCATATATTCTTCCAGGAAAACACAAAAATTGCATCACCCAAGACTGCCCCCCTGTCATTCCTACATGACTATCCATACTCTTTGTTCACAATTATATTGTTGTATTGGGTACACTCCTAGTGTTTCAAATCATAATACATCTTATCCTAGTTTTCCTTCAGTTCATTTTTAATATCAATTATAAAAACCATGCAGATGGGCATTTTCAGAGGGCAGATAGATGAATTCATCTGCAGATGGGCATGAATGCAGATGGGCATTTTCCGAGGGCAGATGGATGAATTCATGCTACAGTCACTTTCATGTCTGGAAACAAACAGTAGCACTTGAAATATGAGTAAATGGATCTGATAAGTAGATAGGAGTACACTGACTACTATGTACTGTATGGTACCAAAATAAATGGAAAATCTGTTTCAATCTGTAAAATTAATCAAAAACATTTTCATAGTTAAAAGAAGGTAAGCTAAGCAGCAAATGCACTAGCATGCACACATTGTGCAGAGCCAGTATTTGTAACAGGTAGAAATTTGTAATTCAAATTACAAGCTTGATATAGACTTTTACTAGAGTGCACAAATATTGTAAATATAAAGTTAGACCAAAAAGAGAGGGAATATGGGCAATTCAAAAATAATATGCTTAAATAATCATTGGAGAATTGCCATCACCAAATAATTTTCACCTATTTTGGTACACAAGTTCACCTGTGCAACAATAAAATGAGGACTTTTTGGCATTGACACTGCTCATAAGCCTTGTTCCGTCTGCCAGCACAGCCTTGTCCGCGAGCCCTCGAGCCTCTCCTCTAGAAAAGAAATACCACAACTGTCTCTAGTATGTGCTATGGCTAATCAGACAAAAATGAACCAGAATACTTATCTACCAATCACAAAAAGTATGCTACCACTGCTGTGCTGTTACTGTTTTTCCAGCAGCACCACAGCAGGTAGCCAGACTGTAAATCTAAGATTGGTTCTAAGATTGGTTCTCAGGGAGAGGCTATAGCCATGTGACATAGACTCAATCCAGTGTGCAAAGTATGGCATTTTCAACGAGATCTCGTCAGGGTGAGTGCCCTAGGAGACAAGAGTGAGTGGTGTGAAGTTCATCAACCTGGTGTGAATTTCCCAGACTGGTGCAAGGAAGGTGACACTGAAAACCAAACAAATAATGGCTGAATGGTTATAAAGACACAGGAGGGGACCTTATAACAAGAATTTAACTAACTAATACAAGAGGTAGCATTGCATTGTGTGGGTAGGAAAGGGTGCATTTTTCTCTATGGTATATAGCAGTTTGGTGTGAATTTTTGGTGTCTGGCAGTGCAATGATTTTAGGTGGCTGGTGTGACTCGTCTAGCCTGCTGCCATACTTTGCAGACTGGGACTCAATGCTGCTCGCTGATTGGTGTTGACCGACGAAACGAGACCACAGCTATAACAGTGGGCCAAAATGAATAGTTATCAATTAAGCATACAATTTGCTTTTTGGCAACTTCATGAACCTAATTAATGCAGAACAGAAACATTAAATGCATTGCCCATACTTGATAGGATTAGTGTTTGACTAACTCACTACACTCACTAAACAAAACCTGAATAACATTGGTGGCCAGCAAAGATGGATGGCAAAAATTCAAATTGTTTCATTAACTTTTCACGCATAGGTTTTTTACCTCTAAGAAAATCTCAATTGACCACATCAAAGGCTCAAAATATTCTACGTGCAGATTACCGACGATGTTGATCCACGAGACCGGAGAGGCGACAATCTCCTCGTCCGAAAAACCACCCAAAGCTTTCTTCATGCCTCAAAGGAGGCTCTTCTGGATCGCGCTACCTGTATCTTTTTATTGTATCATTTTAGCTGCAATGCAATCATGCAATAACGAACAATTATTAATTATAATCTTTAGGGTATTCGGGCCTGACCGCAGCGCTAATTAGTGTTATAGAATTTGTATTCATATCTTCGCGTTTGCCGCGGTTTTTGAAATGGTGAATATCGATAGTTCATCGGTAGCCATGATGACATCACATTGATGTAAGATAAGCCCACGTGACCAGATCCTATAAGGACTAGGCTCCTGATTGGTTGATGGTATTTCTTTAAAGTCCTATATTTCTCTTTCAAAAGCGTTTTGGAAATATATTTTTATAGAATAATTTTTGATGTTATAGGTTTTAGCTTCTGAACTGCTTTAAAAGAAATGTTTGACATTTTTTCATATATAAATTGAGTGCTATAGCCGGGTCTACGTCACTTTATTGTTACCATAAGGACTCGGTAAAGTCGTCTATAAATGTTGACTTTGAGGCCGATTTTCAGGCATTTTGAGCATGAATTTGCAAAAATGAGAATATGACTTCTGAAACAACTTTTTGTAACCTTTTGATCTAGCCAATAAAAATTTTTGCGACAATGTCCCTTTAAATGTAGAGGTAGAACGCTCCCCTCCCAAAAATGGCAACCTCTATTTCTAGAGAATTTTAGGTTTGTAACGTCAGCAGTTGCTCTCAAGGTTGAGCCGCCTATTTATTCAATAAGAATCTACTCCGGATTGTGGAGTGTTTTACGGTTTCAAGATGCATCTGGCGAGGGGTAGACCCAGGGCCCTCCAAAGTTAGTTGGTAGCAATCTACTGCCATGGCGCACAAATGCGACTGCTCCATAGAGCTTACGTGTTAAATTGGTCATTTTCCGACAGCTGCTGTCATCAGCCTATGGCCGTTGGAAAAGATCTAATAAGACTGTTAGAAAGCCTGTTCTCTGCTCTTTCCATGTTCTATTTTGCGTTTTTACGTCAGACGCACAGAACTACCTCGAAACATCCATTTTCGAGAACTCTGCAAATGTGCGCCACAGATTTCTTGGCGCACACCCCGTACGCCAGCGTCGGCGTAGCGCAGTGGATAGAGCAATAGTCTAGAGATCAGGAGAGTGTGTGTTCGAGACCTAGTCGCTGCAGACGTTTTTAACCGCTAACATTAAGTTTTGCGAATCAATTTAGTCGTTCAGAACTCGTGCAGATTCTTACAACTATAGTTAGACAACAAAGATAAAGCTGCCGCTTTACCCAGTGGCGGATCCAGGGGGAGGGACTTAAGCCCCCCAAAATTTACGAGCCTCTAAAGTTAATAGATAGACGAGCGACTAACCGAGATACTGGCGGGTGAGGCTCGAGCTTCGAGCCGGTGAGGCTTGAGGTGAGCCCCCCCCAAATGAATTCCTAGATCCGACACTGAATTTACCCCTATTCCTGTCAAGGAGAGATTCTGCCCACCCATTACGTTTTTTCCAGGATATCTCCTGAACAGTTTGCGATAAGCATTTGAAACTTTCTAGCTTGTAAAACTGGGGCAGATTCCATGGAAGTTTTGAAACTAAATCTTGACCAGGGGCGGAGCTATGACACAATATTTGGGGAGGTTCTTTTCCCATAATGAGTATTATTGTATACGGTTCGTTCTTCGCACAACAAAGCCGTCCGTTACAACATTGAGATATGTCATAATGATACAACATTATGAATAGGATAACAGGTAATAGCTCATTTACATTTTCAGCTTGTTTAACAGAGGCAGTTACAGCAACAAAACATCGGGATTTTTAGTATATTAAAATTGTACTTTCCAGAGTACAAGATTGCTTACAGGGCAGCCTCGAGGAATAAAGAAAACTATACCATGTTCCCAGCCAGTGGCGGATATAAGGGAGCTAGGGTGGCTCAAGCCCCCGCCCGAAATTTCCGAGTGCATATAGCAAATACATAAGCGGAGCCTGATCTGAGGCAAAGACCCTATCCCCCTCCGAAATGAAGCCCTGGATCCGCCGCTGCTCTCAGCCCTATTTTTTATAACCGTGCAATGGCATAAGCGCGCTTCGGTATTGTAATTAAGGGGTGTCACGCAGGTGCAGTTTTTCACAATCCAATGAATGCTACAAGCATCTTCGGTATGCATTCGGTTGCAAGACCGAAAAGACAACAATTCACCCACAGACGGATTAGAGAGACAAGACTATTACGCTCACCCGGGTTTTGCACAGGCGGAACCAGGTCAAGCAAGATACAAAGTATCAAAAGTTGAGAAACATATATTGGTGCCCATGCATGGTTCCCCGACATTGCCAATATGAATCTTGCCCCACTATTTTGCTTTCTTTCTTCCATCTCTAATGACTTTTTGCATTATACCATATATCTCACGAAGGGGCGACATTTTCCGCCCCTAGCCCTGACATTAAAACGGGCTTCCAGGACTCTGACAGAAGCAGGGGTCATACCCGTTGCCAAAACTGGGAGCGGCAGAAATAGAAAATGCCAATCTCGCAAGGAATAGGTGGATCCAGGGGAGAAACACATGCCCCCATTCAATTGATGATCGACGCCCCTTTGAAATTTCCGATGACTCTCCCTAAAAGGTCGTTCCCCGGGATGCGAGTATCAGCGCCCTGCGGTAGAATTTGGCGCCAACTTAATAGGTTTTGCCGACCAAAATTGGCGCCCGCTGATCCGGATGCCCCCATCACTCCAATCGGACACCCTAGATCCTACCATAAGAAGATGGATGGGATCACTAGTCACAACCGTTCCCACAAATGCACTGCTCGGCGTCTCCAATCCATTGTTTACCCCCGTCCCCTTCCTCACGTAGACATACAATGAGCCTTCCAGGTCAGATAAAGGCCGCAAACCTCCTCCTCCAGTATGCATACGCCCCATACATCGCTCAACTAAGTGAAGAAGTGGAAACACAAATTGACCAACTAACTAACCACAAACCCTCACATGAATTTCTCCCCCCAGCGTCCCTAATACACTGTGTACCTTTTTTATATAATGTAATTTATTATTTTTCTATTCTTCATCTGATAATCCACACATATTCAGAAATGATTGAAGGCAACAATATGTTAATTTCTCATAGTGAAATTCGAGACATTGAATTAAGACCAGCTTGCGGTGTTGACATATTTTCTTAACTTCCAAATAGGTGTACTTAATAAATATTTATCAAATGAGTTTATCTCTATATTCAAACCATGTGTTTTTGTTTGTAAAGCCTTTTCATCACCACCTTGCTTTGCTCCACCTGAGTATATAGCTGACTTGGTATTATTTGTGACTTATTAGGACTTTATCTACACCCATCAACTCAACAAAACAAAAAATCATAGCTGGAAAGGCACTAAAAGCTCAATTGCAAAAGCCTCCTTCATAACCACTTATGCTTTTCAGAAAGTCAATTTTTTTTGCAACAGTTGGGGGATGGTGACCTCATCAACCAGTTGAAAGTGTTTCTTCTATTCCCTTGGTTGCAAACAAATTTATAAAAAAACACTGCTACATGCCCAGCACATGAGTTCTGATTATCTTCCATATTGGGCTGTACCAAGTGAGTGTTTTGAAAATATTTGAATCAGCTGGTGCTTGATGCAGTAGGGCACCATATCCTGATGTATGTGCCACTGCAGTAATGTATGTGTAAGGCTTCAATGATAAAGCATACTTAATGGATGATGATGTTCTTACTGTCAATATATGTGTATGAATAAATGGGTCACCCCCCCATCACACTGCCATGTATCCTGACTGGCTCCCATGCTTATTTTTAGTGTGTCATCAATGTGCATAATGGACACCTGATTCTTTTAAATGTGTTCTGCATTATTTTCAAATTATGCACTGCTTGTTTCTGGCCATGGCAAAACATAGACCCAGTTTCCATGTGCAATGAGACAATCTGGATAGAGCTGAGAATCAGGATTCAGGGATCACAGTTTCTGTGACACTTCGGCTTAGATATAGGTGGAACTGTAACAGATAGAAGAGTTTTTATCACAATTTTGTCTATATCTCTAGCAAAACATTCACACCTCCTTTCACTCCCTTCACTTTCCCTTAACCCAACTATACAATTTTATTTGAAGAATAATAATTTTGTTTAATAAATGTTGTTTAACAGTTTTATTTAAAGTTTATTTTCTTCAATTTGTTTGTTAAAGTTGTTGTTTGTTTGTTCAATTTGTTCAAATAAAGTTTATTTTCTATTTTCTTCAATTTGATATTGCTTAATGACCAAGAAAGCTTCACCCTCTGCAGACTACTCACCTTTACCTCTGCAAAATAAGGAAAATATTTACAATCATTCTGTCATGTGCTGTCAAACCTGGCTAGCTACAGATAGACGTGAAGCGGATTCAAGCTGTTTCAATTGCCCAAAGCTCTATCAGTATTTTAAATGTATCCTGCATCTTGATACAATGCACAATCCTGATTGGCCAGTCTGCAAAGTATGGCAGCAGGCCAGACAAGTAGCACCAGCACCCAAAATTATCGCACCACCAGCCTAAAAAAATAACAAGAATCTGCCATATACCAGGGAGAAAAATGCACACATTCCTACCTACATGATGCAATGCTACCTCTCTTATTAGTTAATTAGTTAAGGACTTTTTATAAGACCCCCTCATGTGTCTTTATAACTATTCAGCCACTATTTTACTGGTTTTCAGTGTCACCTTCCTCACACCCGTCTTGCAAATTCGCATCAGGTTGATAAAATTTGCACCAGTCGCTCCTGTCTCCAAGGGCACTCACATTGACAAGATCTCATCGAAAATGCCATACTTTGCACACTGGCTGATTGGCAATGGGAATTGACACTTGGTCATACTTGGATCTTGAAAAACAACAGTTGATAAGAACATAAGGCAGGAAAATTAAGGCCACCATAAAATTGAGCTCCCAGAATCCCTCATTACCTACCCTGGAGTGTGATCACATCCCGATGTCCACCTCACATAGGCATCTTGCTTTGACCCTTTCCTCATACAGATTCAATAAATTCGCTTGTGATGCAGGATCAAAATACACAAAGCGGGGTATCCTCCGTCCGAATATTATACATGGCGTCCATTTGAATATTTGACAAACTATCACCGCCATTTCAATGACTTATACGTTGCTTAGATCCCGCACAAGACAAAAAATACCCAGAACAAAAGTAAATAGTCCACCTTCAGGACATGTAAGTGCCGTAAGAGGTGAATAAAAGACCAACTGTGTGAAAGCATGCATCTCCCGCGCCGAGTGTAGTGTCTCGTCCAGCAATAAATAAATCAAACCAAAAGCGCAGTGTTCGCCGCCATCGAGCAGAGCCCATATACAAACTAAATTTGGAAGAATCTACTATTTCCTCCTAAAATTAGACTAGAGGACAATACTCAAATATTTGTATTTAAATTTAAGAATGTATTTCTTAAATTTTTGCTCATTTATTTCTTAAAAATAAGAAATTGAAAACAAAATATTGCTTTTGTGGTAATCTAATCACAAATCATCAAAATAGACTCATGGCGCACATACTGAACTTTGGTGTACCCGTCCTCTATTACCCTGGGTAGACCCAAGATTTATTACCCAACGTCCTCAAAAAACAGTATTATTGCCCCTAACACGCAACTTATCTCCTGATAGCCCCGTCTTCTACAATGCTCAGCGACAATGCGTTGCTAAGCAACTCTAGGCGATCGCTGACGTCATCACCATGGTCAATGCCAGATTTCGAGGTTGCCATCTTTGGCATAGGCTAAAAAGCCGGAGCGCAACCCCCTGTGAATACCTTACCTTACCTTACCTTACCTAACGATTTCGGAAATTTTGGGGACCACAATGGCCCGCTGGCTCCGATTCTCCGACGAGCTCAGGATATCAGTGTCTCGGCGCGATCCTCCTCAGGAAAAGAGACCTGAGGGTGGCTAAGAAGTTGGCTAAGATACAAATTCTATAACACTAATTAGCGCTGCGGTCAGGCTCGAATACCCTAAAGATTATAATTAATAATTGTTCGTTATTGCACGATTGCATTGCAGCTAAAATGATGCAATAAAAAGATACGGGTAGCGCGATCCAGAAGAGCCTCCTTTGAGGCATGAAGAAAGCTTGGGTGGTTTTTCGGACAAGGAGATTGTCGCCTCTCCGGTCTCGTGGATCAACATATCGTCGGTAATCTGCACGTAGAATATTTTGAGCCTTTGATGTGGTCAATTGAGATTTTCTTAGAGGTAAAAAATCTATGCGTGAAAAGTTAATGAAACAATTTGAATTTTTGCCATCCACCTTTGCTGGCCACCAATGCTTATTGAGGTTTTGTTTAGTGAGTGTAGTGAGTTAGTCAAACACTAATCCTATCAAGTATGGGCAATGCATTTAATGTTTCTGTTCTGCATTAATTAGGTTCATGAAGTTGCCAAAAAAGCAAATTGTATGCTTAATTGATAACTATTCATTTTGGCCCACTGTTATAGCTGTGGTCTTGTTTCGTCTGTCAACACCAATCGGCGAGCAGCATTGAGTCCCAGTCTGCAAAGTATGGCAGCAGGCTAGACGAGTCACACCAGCCACCTAAAATCATTGCACTGCCAGGCACCAAAAATTCACACCAAACTGCTATATACCATAGAGAAAAATGCACCCTTTCCTACCCACACAATGCAATGCTACCTCTTGTATTAGTTAGTTAAATACTTGTTATAAGGTCCCCTCCTGTGTCTTTATAACCATTCAGCCATTATTTGTTTGGTTTTCAGTGTCACCTTCCTTGCACCAGTCTGGGAAATTCACACCAGGTTGATGAACTTCACACCACTCACTCTTGTCTCCTAGGGCACTCACCCTGACGAGATCTCGTTGAAAATGCCATACTTTGCACACTGGATTGAGTCTATGTCACATGGCTATAGCCTCTCCCTGAGAACCAATCTTAGAACCAATCTTAGATTTACAGGCTGGCTACCTGCTGTGGTGCTGCTGGAAAAACAGTAACAGCACAACAGTGGTAGCATACTTTTTTGTGATTGATAGATAAGTATTCTGGTTCAATTTTGTCTGATTAGCCATAGCACATACTAGAGACAGTTGTGGTATTTCTTTTCTAGAGGAGAGGCTCGAGGGCTCGCGGACAAGGCTGTGCTGGCAGACGGAACAAGGCTTATGAGTAGTGTCAATGCCAAAAAGTCCTCATTTTATTGTTGCACAGGTGAACTTGTGTACCAAAATAGGTGAAAATTATTTGGTGATGGCAATTCTCCAATGATTATTTAAGCATATTATTTTTGAATTGCCCATATTCCCTCTCTTTTTAGTCTAACTTTATATTTACAATATTTGTGCATTCTAGTAAAAGTCTATATCAAGCTTGTAATTTGAATTACAAATTTCTACCTGTTACAAATACTGGCTCTGCACAATGTGTGGATGCTAGTGCATTTGCTGCTTAGCTTACCTTCTTTTAAGTATGAAAATGTTTTTGATTAATTTTACAGATTGAAACAGATTTTCCATTTATTTTGGTACCATACAGTACATAGTAGTCAGTGTACTCCTATCTACTTATCAGATCCATTTACTCATTTCAAGTGCTACTGTTTGTTTCCAGACATGAAAGTGACTGTAGCATGAATTCATCCATCTGCCCTCAGAAAATGCCCATCTACATTCATGCCCATCTGCAGATGAATTCATCCATCTGCCCTCTGAAAATACCCATTTTCATGCCTTTTATAACTGATATTAAAAATGAACTGAAGGAAAACTAGGATAAGATGTATTATGATTTGAAACACTAGGAGTGTACCCAATACAACAATATAATTGTGAACAAAGAGTATGGATAGTCATGTAGGAATGACAGGGGGCAGTCTTGGGTGATGCAATTTTTTGTGTTTTCCTGGAAGAATATATGAAAGATTAGGCGGGTCGCTTCAAAGAGAAAATTTGTTTACTAGAAAACCTGTCTTTTGTAGCTGCTGTGTATCATCAAGCTATCGTCCCAATGGACCAGCTTGTGTATGATCATTTTGTTTGTTAGTTTGAATGAGATGAACCCAATCAGACCGATTCTCCCATAGACCTGAAATTTGGAATATTTGTTTCCTATTGTGGGCCAGTGTTGAAATAATGTATTTGTAGCGTACGCAGACGGGTTCCAGCCCAGCCTCCCTATCTGCCCGTGGAGCCGTCTGGCAGTGTCGTAGCGTCCCCCGGTCTGCCTGTGAATGGCGCAGTAGGGGCCCGACCCTCTGGTCAGGTATCCGCCGCCGCCTCTTACTGTTTGCCTTTAGCCTGCGGCGCCGGGGGTCGCCCGCCGCCCTGTCTGCCGGAGTGGCGGCAGTTATGCTCGATTCGTGGTAGCGTCCGTCCGTTCGTCTCGCTCTCGCGAATATAACTCTGGTCCTCCGAAAACTTACGTCGTTTATCGCTAACAGTATTGTAATTTATAAGAAACATGAATTTGCATGGTTCCACCTGACCCCTTCACAAACCCATGATCTAGACTATAGATCGTCTTTGGGGATGTCTTTGTTCTTGAATATATATATATATATATATATATATATATATATATATATATATTTTGCATATGTTTAAAACAAGATTCAGTGATATCTTGTTTGCTTTCATTATGGGCTTGTGATATTTTATTTGTACCCTTTATTTGGTCCCATTTGTTCCTGCTGTAAAAATATCTTCTAATTTAAGAAGAGCCTACCCCAGCAAGCTGAACGCAAAACAGAAATAATCAGGTGCTGCCCCTCGACAGTGACTATCGCAAATTACGCCTGCTGCTGGAAGACAAGCTTCAGAGGACGAGCAGTGGAATCCCAGAGTTGGCAGAGTACCACAGCCAGCAGTTTTTTTGCATTGAACACGACCTGCCTGAGTGCACCTCGGTCGTCTGCCTGTGTGCCCGCAGTATACGTTCATGTATGTGCGTAAGTGGTGTTTATCGCGGTATATTAAGGCAAATCCTCTGAGGGCCTCAGTAAAACATGCCATTAAAAGTATTTTTTGGCCTAAAGGTAAGAAAACTAGTAATGCAAAGGGTCTTTATAGTAAAAAACAAAACCAAGTGGTCAGATTTTGTTGGTGGTCGTACGTGCGAAAGTCGGCGAAAATAATAAGTGGCACCTCTGTGCTCAGACTATTGCGGTGAACATTTTATCAAACCGTGTAGCACTTATTGTGGACAGATGCAAAATCTGTTATGCTTTTGATGTACACTCAGTATTTGGTTCGCTCCCAGCCTTCTTAGAGTGCACTTCAAGGACTGGAAGCTAGGAGCTGCATACCCACTGGTGGGTTCAGGGAAAATTTACTTTCCTCCCAAACTCTGCGATTTTCACCGACCTTTAAAAAATGTGTATTCACGATTTTGGACCCTGTCCTCCCCTCCCCCCACAAAAAATTGGCCTGGATCCGTCACTGACGTACTGATTTATATCCTCTAGTCCACGTTGCACTCGGAAGACTGCTCGTTGGGGACTCGCAGACCTGATTGTTGCACGCGTTTCTCACCTGCCGAGGGTTATCATTCGCTTGTAATTTCCTGGTAGGTTATATTTTCTCATGTTTTTGTGAGATTGAATATAAGCCTCATTGATCAACTGATATCTGTTGGTTTTTAAAAGTAGATGAATTTTGCATTGCGTAGCCGAGGAGCATGATTATAAAATGGTAAGATGTTTCATGGCTTTGCCTCTCGAATTCTTGACGCAAAATGGAGCCTGTGATCACACTGTGATCACATATTCGGGCACAGCCCCTCGTCAGAATCCTCATAATACAATAAGCGAAAACTTTTGGTCATAGTGTGACCAAGGTTTGAAATTTAGATCTGATTTGGAAATCGAATGCTGGAATAATGCAGTTCAGTACTGGAATATTCAAATATTGGAACTCGTTTCGAGGTTATCCTAGCACTCTGACTAAAAATGTATGTGTTCACCTATTAGATTATGAGAATTTTGGTGAAGGGATGTACCTGAATATTTATCAGTGTATTAGCCCCATTTTGGAACTATGATTCGAGGAGGCTGGTCATGAAATATCTTATCAACGTAGATAATCTAATAAACAATCTAATGAAAATAACGGTTAATATACTATTTTATATAATGATATGATGTTATATGAAGTGCTTCTGGAATTGTTTGTTCTATTATGAGAAAGGACCGTTTCCGAACTCCGAAGTATTAAAAATAAACGCTTATCATTTTCATAAACAAATGTCACTCATGAGGCTAGCAGCTTGCTTGTCTTAAAGCTGCGATGCGTCTTCTTAGGTTTAGACTCTGTGACTACCAATGTTATGATTAATTATAGAATCCTTTTTATTTAATACGAACTGTTCCAGGCTATAATTTTGAGGTATATTCTCTTGATGTGCCCTGATCAGAAACTAACTCAACTTGAAGTAAAAAACAATATATTCTTAAATCTTGTATATCTATATACGAAAAAAATTAGAAAGAGCTACCACCACGGACAGAGGAGTGAGGTGGCCAGTCCATCTCCAGCCTGCAACACACAACAAACGTTCCCCCTGAAACAAAAAGTGATCAGGTTTGGGTTCGTGGTGCGTTCCACACTTTTGTTAGTTCATCCAAGGATCGTGGTGGCTGCTCTCTGGTTCCCCAGTTCTGACGCATATCAAGAGTTATTCTTCCGTATCACATTCAGCTATTCTCCGGTTCTCTAGACTACGTGTTTTTATATTCTCCGGAGACCAAAGAATTACAATTATATCGAGGATTTAGATGTCGACGGACACATTTAATCTGATTGATTGATTGAGTGTTCCGGCCATATGGGAGGGGGGCGCCCCTGCAGGCGCCCCAACCGCCGCAGGAACATCGCCAGCCGTCGTGGGTCCGCCAGGGCTTCCCGGATGGGCGGGTCGTCCCGTCCAAATATGTCCCAGCGCAGGTCAGCGCACGCAGGGCACCGGGTCAGAAGGTGGTGGAGGATCTCGTCCTCTCCATCGTCGCATTCCTGTAACGTGGCCTCCGGGTTCAGGCCGATCCTCTTTCGGTAGCTGCACAGGAGAAGGGAGTGGCCAATGCGCAGGCGCTCCACCTCCACACTCTCCTGCCGTGAAAGGCCCAGGCGGTCTTTCAGGGTGGTCCGCCCTGGGAGACCGCCACATTTAATCTCGAACACGTTTTATCTCGTACGGATTAACGTTTTATCTCGTTGTTTTACCAGATTAACACGCGCATTGACGGGGCTCTGAGCCACCTTCGCTTTGACAGGGGGGCGCGGGTACCCCCTAAAATCCCCAGAACCACGGTAGGTAGTGAAAATGGTAAACGGCTTTGGGTAGCCCATACGCTTCTCCATCGAAATATTTTAACCATTTTGTCAGGTCACTTCAATCGGATGAGTTCACTTTGTTCCGACTTATGTTGTCTTAAACTTTGAGGTCAGGCCACTGGACCTGTACTGGTGACCTGACCTGAGATGACCTAACCTTAAAATTTTGACAAAAGTTGAAAAATGATGAGAGAAGGTATGTCAAGTTTTTTAACCCGAGTTTATTTTTAACCCGAGTGTGTTAAGTACCTACCTAATAAATGTGTGATGGCTTAAATTCCGTGGCGGCGCCCCTGCCTAGTTTTCTTTGTTTAGTGTTAGGAGTGTATGTTTTACCATGTACTGCGTTTTTACTGTTAATATACGCGTATGGATACAAGTGCGGCGGCGCTACGCGCCGCCGTTTTTATGTTCTATCCGAAAAACCAGACGGGGGGCGGGTACCCGCCTCCCGTCAATGCGCGTGTTAACCCGCGCCCCACCGGGGGTCCGGCGCCACCTTCGCCCCACCGGGGGCCATCGATGGCCCCCTCTAACTCCGAAAATATGGGCGTTAGCGCAAATCTGCAAAGTGCACTAGAAAGCTCGCGTGAATTCAGTAAGAAATTACTTCACATGTTGTAGTGTTCAGGTCAATGGTTTGACCTCCAGAGGTCAAATTAGGTCAAGATCGGCTATTTTCACTCAAATATGCAATGCTTAAGCAAACTGGGCATAACTCTTATGCCCTTAGAGCTATTGAGGTGTGGGAAAGTACATTTGATAGGAAATTGCCAGTACTTTTTCTGCTATGGAAACGTAAAGACCTCCCGCCAGTAGTTTGACCTCCAGAGGTCACCTCGTGACCTAGTATGACCTGAGGTCACGAAAGGTCAGAAAGTGACCTTGCCGTATATCAAATGAAAGCCAATGACGAGACAAACACGATGGTGTTTGTTTCAGCGCTATGGCTTATACAGGTCAAAGTTATTGTCAAAATACTGTTTTTGACCCCTGGTGACCTTGGATGACCTTGGGGATGTCAAAGGGCAAATATGGCCCCTAGAATCCGTGAAAGGGTGTCCAAAAACGCCTTTCTGATCAAGCTGAGCATTTTCAATCGTTTTTGTGACTTTTAGATCATAAGACAGCTTTTCCCATGCTTTTTCAATGGGAGAGGTCACCTCGTGACCTGACCTCAGGGCACGAAATCGAAAAATCCTGGATATACACCTTGTAGACCCTGGAGGGGTCATAAAGTGTAGGAAGTTTCAAATCGATCGACTCCGAAATGTAGCTCTTACAGAGCTCTAAAGCTGAAGTGAGGTGACCTTGGTTGAACTCGTCTGGTGACCTGACCTTGGGTGACCCGTGGTAAAAAATTCAGGGATGGTGGGAAAATGATGCAGTGAGAGGTAGAGCCCACGGTGCTGCGCCTCATCGTCTTTCTGATATTCCGGAAAAACCTTAGGGGGCATCGATGGCCCCCGGTGGGGCGAGGGTTAACCCTATTTCCGGCAGGGGGGGCTAATATTGCCCCCCTAAGGTTTTTCAAGAATATCTCCGAAACGGCTTGCGATAGAACCTTGAAACTTCCTGACTTTTCCTAAAACTAGTACAGGCAGGTTTTCTGAAATTGTCAATATTATATATTTACCAGGGGCGGAGCTATGGCTGGGTTTTTGGGGAGGTTCTATCCACAAACCAAGTATTATCGTATGCGATGGGTTCTTTGTAAAAGGAAGCCGTCTCTGCTGATCCTGATACCAGTTATATGGTTTTATTATATCATTTTTTATGTGAGATGATAGTGCATTCACAATTGTCACTATTTGTATTCATCAGGGGCGGTTACAGCAGTTCAAAATGGGGGGAATGTTATCAAGAAGGAATAAACGTTAGTAAGTGAGAAGACTGCTTACAGCCGTGCCAGGGCGAATACAATTGGGTATATGAAAATTCAAAATAGTTATAACCAAATTCTAGATTACCAGAGGCGTGTCCAGTCACTACACATTTTCAAAATGCATATTCCCAGCCAGTATCACCGCCGTGACTCAATATCGTTGTATATTAAAAATGTGTTTCCAATCACCCCCACCCGCCCCCCCCACGACGAGAGTCCTTGATCCGCCTATGTCACCCCCTTTCCCAGAGCTGCCATGGGAGGGTAAAAATTATCAGAAATAAATTTCAACTAGTCGAGGGACTAATATACTCATGCATACCACTCGCATATTGTTGGGATGTATTTTACCCCACTGTTTTACCTTACTGCATCCGCCCCTGATGAGTTTTTCACTTTTTTTCATTTATTTATGTGTCAAAGATGCCAAGCAGTATATCACGGCTTCTAATCCGCGTAACAAAAACTTTTTAGGTTGTATATATTTCCCCTCTTAGTCCTGGTCCTGGAACTGCCATTGAATTTCGAATTTTTGCGTAACTCGAGTATATGACAATTTTGGGTCAATTATTTGTAAATCTGAACTAGTTCTGTGAAAATCGTACAACAGGGACAAGGGTTATGGAAAATCTAAAAAATACACAAAAATTGTATATTTTGCACGACTTTCTCCTTAAAAATCAAAATTTTGAAATTTTCTTTTTTCAAAATAAAGTTTAGCGTCAGGGGAATCTATAGCACTTTGAATTTTCAAAATCGGCCGGTTAGATTACGAGATCTTAGGGGGGCCGATATTGCCCCCCCTGCCGGAAATAGGGGTAGCCGGGAGCCTGACGGAAATAGGGTTAAACGATTAATTAATCTCGAGACACACTAATCTCGAGATTAACACATATAATCTCGAAGAGCCACCCCTGCTTTTTATTGGGCCGGTTTCTGGTTCTTGGTTTGCACGAAAACCGGTCAGCCTTCAAGAATGGCCTTCAGCAAAGGACACAAAAGACATTTTCGAACGGCGAACAGCGTGTCCCGCTGGTCAGAAAACAGGGAAACTGGTCTCCAATAGAGAGGAAATTGGAGACCAGTTGTGGAGGAAGTCCGAACGAGATCCTACGAAAATCGACTCCACAGTATGGCCTTTAAAGAATTTGGGGCTAATATTCCCTTTCCCTTAACTACCCGGACGGAGGGATAACCAGAAGAAATTGTCCTTAGAATATTTACTTCATCCCATAGGAGGATCCAGGATGGCAAAGGGGGGCACGTGCCCCTCCCCTCTCTGATCAACTCTCGGTGAACCCTAAAATCTCGCGTCCCATCCCCTCCTCCCAGGATGCGAAAATCGGCGCACACGGATAGGATTTAGCGTCCATCTGATAGGTTTTGCCGGTCAAAGGTGGCGCCCCCCTGGTCCGGATGGTGCCCTCCCCGGAAGTTACCCCCCCGATCGGTAATCATAGATCCGACTATGCTTCATCCATTAGTACGCGTGAACAAACAAGAAGAAAATAAGAAAAATTGTTTTTACAGTAAAAACTTCCACGATCTAGATTCGAAACCGTATTACCCGTGTGAAAGTCGGGAATGGAGGCCACTACCATCGCCGCTATACGACATATGCCCGATTTTAAAACTTTCCTGATTAGTTTTCTCAAACCGAATTTTATGGACATCCTAATGTAATATTCGTATTTTTGAGGCTTAATAAAAATAAATTGAATACGAATACAGCATGATAACATTTTCTACCCTAATTAAATCATTTCTAGAACTTAAAACTTTGATTGAAAGAATAGAGGTGAAGAGCAGGTTACAGCCTATTATTGGTATT
>JAOTON010001016.1:82500-170779 GCA_034440635.1 Lepas anatifera
TCGTCGTTTTTCTGCTATCCCGGAAAAACCTTAGGGGGGGCCATCGATGGCCCCCCGGTGGGGCGAGGGTTAAATGTAATACACAATGCTAGTAAGTTTTCCGCTCGAAACCTCACCCCGCCGTTCGGCCGTAGCGTCACGGCGGGCGGCGCACTGGTAGCTGCTATGCGAGACAGATACCATAGCTATCTACGCATGCTATAGACCAGCGCGAATGCCCGGTGGTGGCAGGGTAGTCTGTCTCGTTTCGGCTCCTCTACTCGTGCGGCGGGCGCGTTGTCTATTAGATGTTCATATCAGTCGGACGGCCGGGTGGCGGCTGTGCGGTATGGTCCCGCTCGCTGCGGCGACTTGCGACGAATAAAAAACAAAATGGTGGTCAGGAACTGGTTTGCTTGTTTGGTTTGTTGTGTTTTGTTTCTTTATGTGTGTCCAAATCTTACTGTGTATGTGTGTGATAGGTCCGGTAAAAGTGATGTGTTTTATGAGAGAGATAAGAGAGGCCCCACCACTTAAGCCTTCGGGCTTTTGCGTCAATCTATTTGTTATACCTGTCATATTGTTTCCGTCCAATAAAAGTTTATCATCTGTCTATCTATCTACCCACTAGTTAATGCATCCTCTAACCATAGGTAGCACTGGCCAAAGGATCCACCGTTGCACACCATTTCTTTCCCAGCCGAATAAACCTCTTTGTGGTGATACCATGACACGTGACTCCTTGCACTCCCTGCTTAAATAAACTTAATAAGCAGTGGCGGATCCAGGCCATTAGTATGGGGGTGGGGCTAAGGAGCTCGAGCATAGGCGGATCCAAGACATCAGTACCGGGGTGGGGCTAGTGAGCTCGAGCATAGGCGGATCCAGGACATCAGTACGGGGTGGGGCTAAGGAGCTTGAGCATAGGCGGATCAAGGATTACTAATAGAGGAGGCACCGTCCGCAGGGCAAGGGGTGTAATCCGGAGCATAGAGCACAAATTTTGACACGTAAAATCCTTCCGATGGGCGCCAATTTTTGCATCTTAGGGGGAAAGGGTGGGAAGTGACATTTCAGGGGTGCCATCGAATGTTTGAGGGGCGCCGTGGCCATTTCAGGCGGTGCTGAGGATCGACCAAAAAGGGGGTGCACGTGCCTCCTATCCCCCCCGCTACCCTGAATTCACCTTTTAGCTCCAGCCTCTCTGCCATTGCCTCCAAACATCCTTTGCTCATGCTATAGCTCTAGGCATTTTCACATGGGGGGGGACTTAAGCCCACTAGCCTCGCCCCTTGTATCCGCTATCGTATTTAGACATGTAAATAATATATAAATCTCGTTGCACTCTATTCCATATTGTCGAACAATATTAATGAGAGGAAATCGATCATGCAGATTTTAAATCCGGTCTTCAGGTCAATGAAAGGTCACTGCGCATGCGCAGTGAAACTAATGGTAACAGAGGCTATCCCGGCAACCTACGGGTCGATTTTTTTGAAATTTTGTGAACAAGAAAATGACACAGAGTGAAAACCACAAATAATGTCATAGTGAAGCTGCACTGCCCTGCGCATGCGCAGTAGAAATCTTAAAGATAAGCCTTAAAGGTGAGGATATTTCAGAAGAGGACATGGACAGAGGAGAGCGAACATGCTTAAATTTAGTATGAAAGTTTTGACACCCTTGCTTACTACAAAGGTAAGTGCGCATGCGCATTAGAACTTATGGTCAGGGAGGCTATCTCGGGAGCCAATAGACCGATTGGGCTAAAAATTTGAGAGTAATAGCAGAATACTATCTGCTAATCCCAATTCACGGAATTATGACATTGCATTGTGCTGCGCATGCTCAGTATGAATTCTAAGGAATATTAGGCTATAAGGGATAGTTTAGTTCAGGAGACAAACAAACGACATACCAACATGCTTCAGTCAATTATAACGGTATCTTCGCTCTCATTCACTGCAGACTTTACTGCGCATGCGGACTGGGACTTAGGATAACCGAAGCTAACTCGGCAACAAATAGGCTGAATTGTGTGAAGATCTCCAGGTGTAGGTGAAATATCGTCGTCAAACCCATAATATTTTATATTGTATCTCCTTTCTTCTGGGCATAGCCAGTCTTTACTTAACAAACCAAATTTATACGTGTGATTATTTATGTGATGACATGAACAGACGACAAACGTGGCGCAGTGTGCAGAGACATGTTAGTTTAGGAAAACATGGACTTACACATGGGACTGAATGTAGTCAGAATGAGAACATTAGACCTCAAGTCCCAACATCGCGTTAGTATATGTATCATACTGCTGAAAAAACTCGCCTGTCAATCGAACTGCTTGCCTAACGTACATTGTCACCGGCTTCTCCTGCGCCGGAGGGGCACCTGCCGAGGCCGCAGGCCGAGGTCTGTCAGAAGCCGGTGACGAACGAAGTGAGAAACGGCTTCTATACTGACAGTTTTTCGTTCTCTGTTGTCCGTAGTAGTAGTAGTAGTTGTTGTCTGTTCTGAGGACTGGTATCAGATACTTGAAACTTGCAGGGATGAAAGGCAGGAACCCAGAAAAAATCCTGACGGCTGCAGATTTTCGAATTTTGCAAAAACTTTTCCAAAATTTTGGATTATATTTTTATCAACTTTTATTTTTATATTTTTCTATTTTTAGTTTACAGCTCTCAAACTTACACTCTTTTACACACAATCAATTACCAGTTGTTGCTCAAAGTTTGAAGCAAAAAATCCAAATTTGTACTTCCAAAATGATTTTTTGAAACTTTTACCTCCAACTTGTAGTGAAATGCATTACCAAAGTTATAAGTTCGAAATATCTGAAGATATGATGCTAGGTGTTCCAAACTGGATTTTAACAGACAGAATGGCTGTGCATTACTGCATAGACACTAAACTGAACCAAAAGCATAACTTTAAAGGTCAGTTTTGGCCCTTTTTCCAAAACATTGCAATTATGGCCTAAAATTTTAAAACCATATAACTTTCAAAATTCTGGACATTTTTGAACGCAGTTTTCTTTGTTGAGATGGGTATTGTCATTACAACAACATATTCTAAATGCAAATTTCTGAGTTAATGGGAAATATTTTTCTGCAAAAAATACAATATTTTTTTGTTTTTTTGGGAATTTAGGACTACATATTTCCAAATTTTCTTTTCGAAATTGGTACCAAAAAAAAGCCCGGCTCAAGTTCTACAACCGTCTGCCTGACCATACCCGCGCGTCTCCCATAGGTTTTGAGCTATATGATGATAAAGACTGAATTTGATGCGGTTTTCATAGGTTGTAATAGATTGATCACGTGATAAAGTGCCTTTATACTCAACTGAAATCTATGGCTCTCTCTATACTTGTAGTATGGGAGATTATGAGCTCTGCCGTTTTTGTTTCATGACGCTCCGATGACTAGTTCGCTACTGAGGGCCAAAATACTTCGGTCACCTTTTTCCCGCAGCAGGAGTGACGTCATTCTGCCCTTCTTGCATGGAGCTTGTGTTCTGCGGCGGTAGGCTGCAGCCGGTGAATGCGTGCAAGAAAGGCATAACATTTCTATCCGTGTGCATGCAGCGGATCACTTGGCCGGCCGGTTGGCGGCCGTTCGGTAGGGTCCCGCTCGCGGTGGCGACTTGCGACAAATAAAAAACAAAATGGTGGTCAGGAACTGGTATGCTTGTTTAATTTGTTGTGATTTGTTTCTTTATGGGTGCCCAAATCTTACTGTGTATGTGTGTGATACGTACGGTAAAAAGTGATGTGTTTTATGAGAGAGATAAGAGAGGCCCCACCACTTAAGCCTTCGGGCTTTTGCGTTAATCTCTTTGTTATACCCGTCATATTGTTTCCGTCCAATAAAATTTTATCATCTATCCATAGGCGGATCCAGGATTGCCGATCGGAGGGGGCACCTCCGAGGGGGGGGCATCCGGACCAGGGGGACGCCACTTATGACCAGCAAAACCTATCAGGTGGGGCTAAGGAGCTCGAGCATAGGCGGATCCAGGACATCAGTACGGGGGTGGGGCTAAGGAGCTTAGGCGGACCCAGGACATCAGTGTCGGGATGGGCCTAAGGTGCTCGATCATAGGCGGATCCCAGGGGCGCAACTTTATGTTTTCGATTGGGGGGCACCCGGCTCGAAAGGGGGCCCGTACATGATGGGGGCCCGTATTTTTTTAATGAAAATGTGTCCGAAAAAACGTATTTTCGACCATTTGTTGTCGAAAACTGACTGCAAAGGTTAAATAACAATTTTTAGCGCGCTATTCGTCACTGTTCCTGATTTGCACTATTTAGCCCAAAAAGTAGTCAGAAGACCCAATCTTTTGAACGAGCTGCCAAAGTATGTAAGGATATAAGGTTTAAAACAAAATGATTCGTCTAATAATTGGTTTATTCTCAAGTTCTGTAAATCCAAAGGATATTGGACAAGGATATTGGACAAGTAGGTGTCTACTTACCGTCTTTGTCGTCCACGCGGATGCTCTCCTCCGGAGGTACAACGGGATCAGCCCCGGACGACGCAGGAGGGATGGATGCTGGAGGGTCTTTTAGCAAACGGGATCCGGCTGGTGGCCTGGCCGAGGGAGGCAATGATCAGGAAAAGAAGGATTGGAATTACAACCTTACTTTACCGTTTTGCTGGAAACTATACACATTGCACTTTTCCGAGTTAGTTTTAAGTTGGGGTTTTAATTTTTGCAGTCGATCAATGAACGTAGCTTGCAAAGTACCAAAAATAGTAGTGATATGAACTACTTTAAGTGGACGCGTACGTTGCTAGAGATTAAATGCAAATATGATCGGGGTCATTTTATAACAGTTTGCAAAATTAGCAAGACGATTCTAGATTCATAGGTTACCTGAAAAATGAACAAAGTTTGGGTAGTTTTGCCAGAGCAGCCCTCGGTCTTGAATGTTCTTTGTTTTACGCTTTTGTGCGCCCGACTTATGTTTATACTTTCCATCCATTTTAACATTCACACCTGGAACGAAATCGCAATTATCGCGAATAATTTGATACAAATGGAAGGTAGAGATCGAAGTGCGAAATTCCTTTATCAGCGGGGAAATCGAACCTACTGATATTTATGTTACATGATCAAGACACCTTTTTCTGATCCATTCACCTTGCCAGTTCATGACATTTTACAACACTGGGTACCGGTCAAGGGGTACTATGAATAGGTGGTACTGCCTATTTCCCTTTACAATCCTCACATAGGATCAGTACAAAAGGAATGGGGGCCTAACATTTCTCACGCCCCATCCATTTTTCCCCGAATGTTCCAGGAGGCATGGGAACGGCCGCACGTTGCCCGGGAAAACCACAGGGGGCCCGCAAGCATGGCAGGGGGCCGGTTTCGGCAACAGGGAGCACGGATACACCACCTGGGGCACGAAACTGCTAACAAATAAGGAACTCCTGCAAATACGCGACTAACACAACAGCTTCAGTTTCTGCACGATATTCTTAGACCACAAGGGGCCCAGACAGACCACAGAGGGCATGAGCACACCAAAGGGGCCGGGCAGACCACAGGAACCCAGAAAACCATAGGAGCCCGGTAAGCCCACAAGGGACCCGAGCAGACCACACACAGCCAGCAATTTGACTAGGCTCTGCCCGATGTATGCTGGGCTTTGACTGGGCAGAGCCCGCGTACATGGGCTCAGCCCAGGTCCGGCTCCGCTCCGCCTGGACAGAGCCTATGGTCAAGCAAGACCGGGCTCTACCGCTCGGGCAAGATGTCATCCCCCGACCTAATGTCGGGCTCAGCCCAAGTCTATGTGGCTCAGCTATGAGTCTTAGGGCACGGGCAGAGCCCGGCCCAGCCCGCTCTGGGCCCGGTCGGAATTGCTGGCTGGGCAGCGGGCCCGGGCAGACCACACGGGGCCTGGACAGATGAAAGGACCCGGGCAGACCACAGGGACCCGAGCAGAACACAGGGGCCGGGCTAACCACAGAGGGGCCCCAGTCTGCAAAGTATGGCAGCAGACCCGAGGAGTCCGCACCAGTCTTGCAGATTTTTCGCACCACCAGCTGCCTAAAATTCACACCAAGCTCTGGTGAGAAATTTCACTGACCCGGAAATTTCGATGTTTTTACCAGTTTCTCCCTTCTCAGAACTCTTTGGGTGTTTGATTTGAGCTCCGTCGCACCATACAGCAAAAATGGGCATTTGTTTGCTCAAAAGTTCGCACCACCTGAAGGGTGTCCGCACCACGAGATCTCGTCAAAAGTGCCACACTTTGCAGACTGAGAAGGGCCCGGGCAAACCACAGAGGGCCCGCGCAGACAAAAGGGGTCCCGAACGGACAAAAGGGGGTCCGCAGAGGCCACACAGAGGCCCAGACAGACCAAAAGGGTTCCGGGAAAACCACAGGAGGCCCGGGCAGACCACAAGGGGCTCGATCAGACCAAAATGGGCACTAGCAGACACGGGGTCCGTGCAGACCCAATGGGACCCGACCAGTCTGCAAAGTATGGCAGCAGGCCAGACGAGTCGCACCAGCCATCCAAAATTATCGCACCACCAGTCTAAAAAATTCGCACCAATCTGCCATATACCAGGGAGAAAAACGCACACATTCCTACCCACACGATGCAATACTACCTCTCTTATTAGTTAGTTAAGGACTTGTTATAAGGCCCCCTCCTGTGTATTCATAACTATTCAGTCATTATTTTTTTGGTTTTCAGTGTCAACTTCCTCGCACCAGTCTTGCAAATTCACACCAGGTTGATAAAATTCGCACCACTCGCTCCTGTCTCCAAGGGCACTCGCACCGACGAGATCTCGTCGAAAATGCCATACTTTGCACACTGAGGCCCGGGCAGACCACGGGGGCCTGGGCAGACCACAGGGGCCTGGGCAGACCACAGGGGCCCGGGCAGACCATAGGGGCCCGGGCAGACCACAGGGGCCTGGGCAGACCACAGGGGCCCGGGCAGACCATAGGGGCCCGGGCAGACCACACGGACCCTGGGCAGACCACAAGGGGACCGAGCGGAGCACAAGGGGCCCGGGCAGGCCACAGGGGCCTGGGCAGACCACAGGGGCCCGGACAGGCCACAGGGGGCCCGGTCAGACCAATAGGGGCCCGGGATACCACAGGGGCCCGCATGGCAAGCATGGCAGAGGCTGGTTGCAGTTGCACGAACTGCATCCATGGCAGGCCCGTCTGCATCCACAGGGTATTAACTACTGGGAGTAGGGACCCGGCTGCGGCCACCAGGGGGTGGGGCGAATGGGATGGCCACCCCTTAAGCCCAAGAGCCTCTGAGGACGAAATTCCGCCCCAAACCCTCCCCCCAGGATGCGACGATTGGTCGCCCTTTGGGTGAAAAGTGCGCCCTTCGGGTGGCTAAGTGTCACCCTGCCCCCTGAGGCTTTGGCCCTCCCCCTCCCCTTACCCAAATTCTAGATACGTCACTGGCGGCCATAGGGGCACAAGATTCTCCAAGTCTTGGTATTTAGCCATCAGGGGAGCCGGACAGGGGATCATCACTCATTAGGGATTTAGCCCGACAGCAGCTAATAGCAAACAATCACTTCACTTGCCATTCAACACCGTGCATCGGAGCACGATTTGGATTGACACGAAAAGCCCAAACGTAAAATCCAAATCAGAGCCTAACGAAACTTTTCCAGAGTAGACACAAGCCGATTGAATCATAAGCATGTCAATTTTACTGTTGAAAGCAAACTTTGTGCAAATCATTCGCCTCAGCGAATGCGACAAGAGAGCCAGGAGCATGCCTTAGCTTCCTTCGCGCTGCGCTGACAAGCCCGGGAAATTAAGAGGCTACCATTCGCCGGCGGACGCACATTATTTGACCCAGATTTGACGACTAGATATGATACATCTTTTTGACAGACAAATTTAGGAGCCTTAAATTTGTCTGTATTTAAAATTCCACTACAACAAACAAAAATGGAAAACTTCATGCACATTTCTGACAAAAATGCCTAGAAATATATCAATGACGAAAAGTAGTGCCGACGGAGAGATGCCAGAATAACAAACATGCCAATTTATTAAACCAGAACTTATCGGAAGGGGCCCGGCTGCGCACGGTGGGGGGTGGTGAACTACGGGGGGTCGTAAGCAAGGCAAGGAGCCCGGCTAGAGCCAGAGGAGGCCTGGGTAGCCCAGAGGGAGCCTGAAATTATAGCACGGGTTCCCGGATACAGCGAAGTGGGAGGAGTGGAATCAGGAGCGAATTCAAGCCGATGGTGGGGGGAGGGGGGCAACGGGGCCCCAAATCGTGAAAAACATGATTTTGTTTGAAGAAAACCCGCAAAAATCGGTAAAATCGGGGGATTTGGGGAGGGCATTGCCCCCTTTGCCCCCCTGGATCCGCTAGTGCTGTGGTTCCTTGCAGACCAAAGGGACACGGACAAACCATAGGAGCCCGGGCAAATTGCAAGGGGCCGGGCAGACCGCAGGGGGCCGGGTAGACCACAGGAGGCCCGAGCAGACCACAGAGGGCCCGGGCAGACTAAAAGGAGCCCAGACCGCCCACAAGGGGCGCGGGCCGACCACAGAGGCCCGGGCGGACCACACAGGACCCAGGCACACTACAAAAGCCCAGACCACCTACAAAAAGCCCGGGTAGACTAAAAGGGGTCAAGGCAGAATACAAGGAGCCCGGTTGCAGTCACAGAGGAACCAAAAAGGTCCCGAGACTGCCAGAAATAGGGCCCCTGATGCAGTCAAAATGGGCCTGAGAATATCGTTAGGGCCCGTTTGCGGACACAGCGATTATGTGTGGCCCTAAAGGGGACCGCACCCAAGCAAGCATGCCAGGGAGCCCGGCCGCAGCCACAGCAAGCCCAGATAGACCACGGGGCCCCGCACTCATAGCAAGGGCCCATCCATGGCATTAGAGGACCTGCGCCTCCTGGACCACAGGGAGCCCGGTTGCAGTCACAGGGGGCCCGGGTGGATAACAGGGGGCCGGGTGGATTCCAGGGGCCCGGTTGCAGTCACAGGTGGCCCGGTTGGACCACAGGGAATCCGTTTGCAGTCACAGGGGGCCCGGGTGGATCTCAGGGGGCCCGGTTGCAGTCAAAGAGGGCCCGTGTGGATCACAGGAGGCCCAGGATGGATCACATGGGGCCCCGGGTGGATCACAGGGGGCCCCAGGTGGATTACAGGGGGCCCGATTGCAGTCACAGGGGGCCCGGGTGGATCAAAGAGGGCTCGGTTGCAGTCACAGGGGGCCCGGGTGGATCATAGTGGGCCCGGGTGGATCACAAAGGGCCCGGTTGCAGTCACAGGGGCCCGGTTGCAGTCACAGAGTGCATGGTTGCAGTCACAGGGGCCCCGGGTGGATCACAGATGGCCCGGTTGCAGTCCCAGGGGCCCCGGGTGTATCACAGAGGGCCCGGTTGCAGTCACAGGGGGCCCGGGTGGATCACAGATGGCCCGGGTGGATCATAACTGGCCTGGTTGTAATCACAGGGGGTCCGGTTGCAGTCACAGGGGGCCCGGGTACATCACAGGGGGCCCGGGTGCATCACAGGGGGGCCCGGTCGCAATCACAGGGGGCCTGAGTGAATCATAGGGGGCCCGGTTGCAGTCACAGGGGCCCCGGGTGGATCACAGATGGCCCAGTTGCAGTTACAGGGGGCCCGGGTGGATGACAGGGGGCCCGGTTTCAGTCAAAGAGGGCCCGTGTGGATCACAGGGGGGCCCAGGATGGATCACATGGTGCCCCGGGTGGATCAAAGAGGGCCCCAGGTGGATTACAGGGGGCCCGATTGCAGTCACAGGGGGCCCGGGTGGATCAAAGGGGGCCCGGTTGCAGTCACAGAGTGCCTGGTTGCAGTCACAGGGGCCCCGGGTGCATCACAGATGGCCCGGTTGCAGTCACAGGGGGCCCGGGTGTATCACAGGGAGCCCGGTTGCAGTCACAGGGGGCCCGGTTGGATCATATGGGGCCCGGTTGTAATTACAGGGGGCCCGGGTGGATCACATGGGGCCCGGTTGCAGTCACAGGGGGTCTGGGTGGATCATAGGGGGCCCGGTTGCAGTCACAGGGGCCCCAGTTGGATCACAGATAGCCCAATTGCAGTCACAGGGGGGCCCGGGTGGATGACAGGGGGCCCGGTTTCAGTCACATGGGGCCCGGGTGGATCATATATGGCCCGGTTGCAGTCACAGGAGGCCCGGATGGAGTCACAGGGGGCCCGGGTGAATCATAGGGGGCCCGGTTGTAATTACAGGGGGCCCGGGTGGATCACATGGGGCCCGTTTGCAGTCACAGGGGGCCCGGGTGGATCACAGATGGCCCGGTCCCAGTCACAGGGGGCCCGGGTGGATGATAGGGGGCCCGTTTGTAATCACAGGAGCCCGGGTGGATTACAGGGGGCTCGGTTGCAGTCACAGGTGGGCCGGGTGGATCACAGAGGGCCCGGTTGCAGTCACAGGGGCCCAGGTTGGATCACATATGGCCCGGTTGCAGTCACAGGGGGCCCGGTTGGAGTCACAGGGGCCAGGTGGATTACAGGGGGGCCGGTTGCAGTCACAGGGGGCCCGGTTGCAGTCACAGAGCGCCTGGTTGCAGTCACAGGGGCCCCGGGTGGATCACAGATGGCCCGGTTGCAGTCACAGGGGGCCCGGTTGTAATTACAGGGGGCCCGGGTGGATCACATGGGGCCTGGTTGCAATCACAGGGGGCCCAAGTGGATTACAGGGGGCCCGGTTTCAGTCACAGGGGGCCCGGGTGGATCATAGATGGCTCGGTTGCAGTAACAGGGGGCCCGGTTGGAGTCACATGGGGCCCGGGTGGATCATATGGGGCCCGGTTATAATTACAGGGGGCCCGGGTGGATCACAGAGAGCCCGGTTACAGTCACAGGGGACCGGTTGGATCGCAGAGGGTCCGGTTGCAATCACAGGGGCCCCGGTGGATCACAGTTGGCTCTGTCCGAGTCACAGGGGCCCCGGGTGTATCACAGGGGCCCGGGTGGATGATAGGAGGCCCGGTTGTAATTACAGGGGGCCCGGGTGGATCACATGGGGCCCGTTTGCAGTCACAGGGGGCCCGAGTGTATTACAGAGGGCCCGGTTTCAGTCACAGGGGGCCCGGGTGGATCATAGATGGCCCGGTTGCAGTCACAGGGGGCCCGGTTGGAGTCACATGGGGCCCGGTTGGATCACATGGGGCCCGGTTGCAGTCACAGGGGGCCCGGAGTGGATTACAGAGGGCTCGGTTGCAGTCACAGGGGACCGGGTGGATCGCAGAGGCCCCGGTTGCAGTCACAGGGGCCCCGGTGGATCACAGTTGGCTCTGTCCCAGTCACAGGGGGCCCGGGTGTATCACAGGGGCCCGGGTGGATGATAGGGGCCGGTTGTAATCACAGGGAGCCCGGGTGGATCACAGAGGACCCGGTTGCAGTCACAGGGGGCCAGGTGGATCGCAGAGGGCCTGGTGCAGTCACAGAGGCCCCGATGGATCACAGTTGGCCCGGTCCCAGTCCCAGGGGGCCCGGGTGTATCACAGGGGGCCCGGGTGGATTACAGGGGGCCCGGTTGCAATCCACAGGGGGCCGGGTGGATCACAGAGGGCCCGGTTGGATGACAGGAGGCCCGAGACTGCCGGAATTAAGGACCCGGCTGCAGTCAAAGTGGGCCTGAAAAATATCGTTAGGTGCTCGGTTGCGGACACCGAGGTTAAGGGTGGCCCACAGGGCACCCGCAAGCATGCCAGGGAGCCTGGCCTCAGCCAAAGCTAGCCCAAGTAGACCACTGGGACCCGGAATCGTGGCAGGGGCCCGGCTCTGTCCGCAGGGGCCCGCAACTTGGGATTAGGGGGCTCGTTGGGTCATTGGGGGCTTCTCCGAGCATTGGGGGGCTCGAGCCCCCAAATATATGGAAACTTGCGCCCCTGGCGGATCCAGGACATAAGTTCAGGGGTGGGGCTAAGGAGCTCAAGCATAGCCGGATCCAGGACATCAGTACGGAGGTGGGGCTAAGGAGCTCGAGCATAGGCGGATCCAGGACATCAATACGGGGGTGGGGCTAAGGGGCTGGAGCATAGGCGGATCCAGGACATAAGTATGGGTGTGGGGCTAAGGAGCTCGAGAAGAGGCGGATCCAGGACATCAGTACGGGGGGTGGGGCTAAGGAGCTGGAGCATAGGCGGATCCAGGACATCAGTAGGGGGTAGGGGCTAAGGAGTTCGGGTATAGGCGGATCCAGGACATCAGTACGGAGGTGGGGCAAAGAAGTTCGAGCATAGGCGGATCCAGGACATCAGTACGGGGGTGGGGCTAAGGAGCTCGAGCATAGGCGGATCCAGGACATCAGTGCGGGGGTGGGGCTCCGGAGTTCGAGTAAAGGCGGATCCAGGACATCAATACGGGGGTGGGGCTAAGGGGCTGGAGCATAGGCGGATCCAGGACATAAGTATGGGTGTGGGGCTAAGGAGCTCGAGAAGAAGCGGATCCAGGACATCAGTACGGGAGTGGGGCTAAGGAGCTGGAGCATAGGCGGATCCAGGACATAAGTATGGGTGTGGGGCTAAGGAGCTCGAGCATAGGCGGATCCAGGGCAGTACAGAGGTGGGGCTACGGAGTTCGAGCATAGGCGGATCCAGGACATCAGTAAGGGGGTGGGGTAATGAGCTCGACCATAGGCGGATCCAGGACATCAGTAGGGGGTAGGGGCTAAGGAGTTCGGGTATAGGCGGATCCAGGACATCAGTACGGAGGTGGGGCAAAGAAGTTCGAGCATAGGCGGATCCAGGACATCAGTACGGGGGGTGGGGGCTAAGGAGCTCGAGCATAGGCGGATCCAGGACATCAGTGCGGGGGTGGGGCTCCGGAGTTCGAGTAAAGGCGGATCCAGGACATCAATACGGGGGGTGGGGCTAAGGGGCTGGAGCATAGGCGGATCCAGGACATAAGTATGGGTGTGGGGCCAAGGAGCTCGAGAGGAAGCGGATCCAGGACATCAGTACGGGAGTGGGGCTAAGGAGCTGGAGCATAGGCGGATCCAGGACATAAGTATGGGTGTGGGGCTAAGGAGCTCGAGCATAGGCGGATCCAGGACATCAGTGCGGGGTGGGGCCCGGAGTTCGAGTAAAGGCGGATCCAGGACATCAATACGGGGGGTGGGGCTAAGGGGCTGGAGCATAGGCGGATCCAGGACATAAGTATGGGTGTGGGGCTAAGGAGCTCGGAGAAGAGGCGGATCCAGGACATCAGTACGGGGGGTGGGGCTAAGGAGCTGGAGCATAGGCGGATCCAGGACATAAGTATGGGTGTGGGGCCAAGGAGCTCGAGTATAGGCGGATCAAGGACATCAGTACGGGGGTGGGGCTAAGGAGTTCGAGTAAAGGCGGATCCAGGACATCAATACGGGGGTGGGGCTAAGAGGCTGGTGCATAGGCGGATCCAGGATATCAGTACGGGGGTGGGGCTCGGGAGCTCGAGCATAAGCGAATCCAGGACATCAGTAGAGGGTCGGGACTGAGCATAGGCGGTTCCAGGGCAATACAGAGGTGGGGCTAAGGAGCTCGAGCAGAGGCGGATCCAGGACATCAGTGCGGGGTGGGGCTAAGGAGCTCGAGCAGAGGCGGATCCAGGAGATCAGTAGGGGGTAGGGGCTAAGGAGTTCGGGCATAGGCGGATCCAGGACATCAGTACGGAGGTGGGGCTAAGGAGCTCGAGCATAAGCGGATTCAGGACATCAGTACGGGGGTGGGGCTCGGGAGCTCGAGCATAGGCGGATCCAGGACATCAGTAGGGGTGGGGGGCTAAGGAGTTCAAGCATAGGCGGATCCAGGGAAGTACAGAGGTGGGGGCTACGGAGTTCGAGGATAGGCGGATCCAGGACATCAGTAAGGGGGTGGGGTAATGAGCTCGACCATAGGCGGATCCAGGACATCAGTAGGGGGTAGGGGCTAAGGAGTTCGGGTATAGGCGGATCCAGGACATCAGTACGGAGGTGGGGCAAAGAAGTTCGAGCATAGGCGGATCCAGGACATCAGTACGGGGGTGGGGCTAAGGAGCTCGAGCATACGCGATCCAGGACATCAGTGCGGGGGTGGGGCTCCGGAGTTCGAGTAAAGGCGGATCCAGGACATCAATACGGGGGTGGGGCTAAGAGGCTGGTGCATAGGCGGATCCAGGACATAAGTATGGGTGTGGGGCTAAGGAGCTCGAGAAGAGGCGGATCCAGGACATCAGTACGGGGGTGGGGGCTAAGGAGCTGGAGCATAGGCGGATCCAGGACATAAGTATGGGTGTGGGGCTAAGGAGCTCGAGCAGAGGCGGATCCAGGACATCAGTGCAGGGGTGTGGCTCCGGAGCCTGAGTAAAGGCGGATCCAGGACATCAGTACGGGGTGGGGCTAAGGAGATCGAGCATAGGTGGATCCAGGACATCTGTACGGGGGTGGGGCTAAAGAGCTGGAGTATAGGCGGATCCAGGACATCAGTATGGGTGTGGGGCTAAGAAGCTCGAGCAGAGGCGGATCCAGGGCATCAGTACGGGGGGTGGGGCTAAGGGGTTCGAGTATAGGCGGATAAAGGACATCAGTACAGAGGTGGGGCCAAGGAGCTCAAGCATAAGCGGATCCAGGACATCAGCAGAGGGGTAGGGGCTAAAGAGTTTGGGCATAGGCAAATCCAGGACATCAGTACGGGGGTGGGGCTAAGGAGCTCGAGCATAAGCGGAGCCAGGATATCAGTACGGGGTTAGAGGCTAAGGGGTTTGGAGCATAGGCGGATCCAGCATATCGGTACGGGGATGGGGCTAAGAGATCCAGCATAGGCGGATCCAGGACATCTGTACGGAGATGGGGCTAGGGAGCTCGAGCATAGGCGGATCCAGGACATCAGTACGGGTGTCGGGCTAAGGAGCTCGAGCAGAGGCGGATCCAGGACATCAGTACAGGGCCGGGGCTAAGGGGGCTCGAGTATAGGCGGATCCAGGCCATTAGTATGGGGGTGGGACTAAGGAGCTGGAGCATAGGTGGATCCAAGACATCAGTACCGGAGTGGGGCGAGGGAGCTCGAGCATAGGCGGATCCAGGACATCAGTACGGGGTGGGGCTAAGGAGCTCGAGCATAGGCGGATCCAGGACATCAGGACGGGTTTGGGGCTAGGGAGCTCGAGCATAGGCGGATCCAGGACATCAGTACGGGGGTGGGGCTAAGGACCTCGAGCATAGGCGGATCCAAGACAGTACAGAGGTGGGGCTACGGAGTTTGAGCATAGGCGGATCCAGGACATCAGTAAGGGAGTGGGGCTAAGGAGCTCGAGCATAGGCGGATCCAGGACATCAGTAAGAGGGTGGGGCTAAGGAGCTCGAGCATAGGCGGATCCAGGACATCAGTAGGGGTAGGGCTAAGGAGCTCGAGCATAGGCGGATCCAGAACATCAGTACGGGGATGGACCTAAGGAGCTCGAGCATAGGCGGATCCAGAACATCAGTTCGGCGTGGGGCTAAGGAGCTCGAGCATAGGCGGACCCAGGACATCAGTACGGGGGTGGGGCTAAGGAGCTCGATCATAGGCGGATCCAGGACATCAGTACGGGGTTGGAACTCGGGACCTCAAGCATAGGCGGATCCAGGGCATCAGTACGGGAATGGGGCTAAGGAGCTCGAGCATAGGCGGATCCAGGACATCAATATGGGGGTGAGGCTAAGGAGTTCGAGCATAGGCGGATCCAGGATATCAGTTCCGGGATGGGGTTAGGGAGCTCGAGCATAGACGGATCCAGGTTTACCGATAGAGGAGGCACCGTTTGGGGGAAGGGGTGTAATCCGGAACATAGGGCGCCACTTTTGACACGCGAAATCCTTCCGATGGGCGCCGATTTTTGCATCTTAGGGGGAGGGTGGGAAGTGACATTTCAGGGGTGCCATCAAATATTTGAGGGGGCGCCGTGGCCATTTCAGGGGCGCCGAGCATCGACCAAAGGGGGGGCACGTGCCCCCTGTCCCCCCGCCGCCCTGAATTCACCTATTAGCTCCAGGCTCCCCGCCATTGCCTCAAACATCCTCTGCCTATGCTATAGCTGTAGGCATTTTAACATGGTGGGGACAAGCCCACTAGCCTCGCCCCTTGTATCCGCTATCGTATTTAGACATATAAATTATATATAAATCTTGTTGCACTCTATTCCATATTATCGAACAATATCAATAAGAGGAAATCGGTCATGCAGAACTTGAATCTGTTCTTCAGGTCAATGAAAGGTCTCTGCACATGTGCAGTGAAACTAATGGAAACAGAGGCTATCCCGGTAGCCTACGGGTCGATTTGCTTGAAATTTTGTGAACAAGAAAATAACATAAAATGCAAACCACAAATAATGTCATAGTGAAGCTGCACTGCCCTGCGCATGCCTAGAAGAAATCTTAAACATAAGCCTTAAAGGTGAGGATATTTCAGAAGAAGACATGAACAGAGGTGAGCCAACATGTTTAAATTTAGTATGAAAGTTTTGTCACCCTTGCTTACTACAAAGGTTAGTGCGCATGCGCATTAGAACTTATGTTCAGGGAGGCTATCTCGGGAGCCAATAGACCGGTTGGGCTTAAACTTTGCGACTAATAGCAGAATACTACCTGCTAATCCAAATTCACGGCTGTATTACACGGCATTGTTCTGCGCATGCGCAGTAGGAATTCTAAGGAATATTAGGCTATACGGGATAGTTTAGACCAAGAGACAAACACACGACATACCAACATGCTTCAGTCAATTATAACGGTATCTTCGCTCTCATTCACTGCAGACTTTACTGCGCATGCGGACTGGGACTTAGGGTAACCGAAGCTAACTCGGCAACAAATAGGCTGAATTGTGCGAAGTTTTCCGGGTATAGGTGAAATATGGTAGGCAAACCCATAATATTTTATATTGTATGTCCTTACTTCTGGGCATACCCAGTCCTTACTTAACAAACCAAACTTTATACGTGTGTTTATTTATGTGATGACATGAACAGAAGGCAAACGTAGCGCAGTGTGCAGAGACATGTTAGTTTAGAAAAAAGGGCTTACACATGGGATTGAATGGAGTCATAATGAGAACACAAGACCTCAAGTCCTAACATCGCGTTAGTATATGTATCATACTGCTGAAAACACTCGTCTGTCAATCGAACTGTTTGCCTAACATACATTTTCACCGGCTTCTCCTGCGCCGGAGCGGCACCTGCCGAGGCCGCAGGCCGAGGTCTGTTGTCAGAAGCCGGTGACGAACGAAGTGAGAAACGGCTTCTATACTGACAGTTTTTCGTTCTCTGTTGTCCGTAGTAGTAGTAGTAGTAGTTGTTGTCTGTTCTGAGGACTGGTATCAGATACTTGAAACTTGCAGGGATGAAAGGCAGGAACCCATAAAAAATCCCGACGGCTGCAGATTTTCGAATTTTGCAAAAACTTTTCAAAAATTTTGGATTATATTTTTAGAAACTTTTATTTTTCTATTTTTCTATTTTCAGTCTACAGCTCTCAAACTTACACTCTTTTACACACAATCAATTACCAGTTGTTGCTCAAAGTTTGAAGCAAAAAATCTAAATTTGTACTTCCAAAATGATTTTTTGAAACTTTTACCTCCATCTTGTAGTGAAATGCATTACCAAAGTTATAAGTTCGAAATATCTGAAGATATGATGCTAGGTGTTCCAAACTGGATTTTTACAGACGGAATGGACTGTGCATTACTGCATAGACACTAAACTGAACCAAAAGCATAATTTTGAAGGTCAGTTTTGGCCCTTTTTCCAAAACATTGCAATTATGGCCTAAAACTTTAAAACCATATAACTTTCAAAATTCTGGACATTTTTGAACGCAGTTTTCTTTGTTGAGATGGGTATTGTCATTACAACAACATATTCTAAATGCAAATTTCTGAGTTAATGGGAAATATTTTTCTGCAAAAAATACAATATTTTTTTGCTTTTTTGGGAATTTAGGACTACATGTTTCCAAATTTTCTTTTCGAAATTGGTACCAAAAAAAGCCCGGCTCAAGTTCTACAACCGTCTGCCTGACCATACCCGCGCGTCTCCCATAGGTTTTGAGCTATATGATGATAAAGACTGAATTTGATGCGGTTTTCATAGGTTGTAATAGATTCATCACGTGATAAAGTGCCTTTATACTCACTGAGATATATGGCTCTCTCTAAACTTTTAGTATGGGAAATTATGAGCTCTGCCGTTTTTGTTTCATGACGCTCCGACGACTAGTTCGCTACTGAGGGGCAAAATACTTCGGTCCCGTTTTTCCCGCAGCAGTAGTGACGTCATTCTGCCCTTCTTGCATGGACTTTCTGTGCTCCGGCGGGCGGCTGCAGGCGGCAGGTGCGTGCAAGAAGGGCATGAAGATATTACCCGAGTGCATGCAGCGGGTGACCAGTCGGCCGGGAACCAACAGGAGGAGCAGGGGGTCAAAGCGTGTTCAGAGATCCAGGAAGAGGGGAGGGCAGAAACACTTCCATGTACCTAGGGAAGTGGGAGCAAGTGGCAGATGCATGCTAAGATAACTCGGGAGAGGGGTATGGGACCTTATTCAGAGGGAAGGAGACTATGGTGCAGAGGTTCATTCAGGAATATGGACGCACCTATACTGCAGTATAAAGAGTGGCAGTATAGACTATAGCAACCAATAATGCACCTAGAGGTAGGTGCAGAGGCGTCCTCAGGCATCTAAGAAACGGTGCAATGGGCAGAGGCGTGCTTAGGAATCTGGGTAGCGGCGGAGATTATTTCCAGAATCTAGGGGCGGGGTGTAAGGTGCTAAAGTGTGCTCAGATAGGTACAAAAAGTGCGCAGACATATTTAGGCATGTAGGGAAGGGGAGTACCGTGCAGGGGCGCATTCAGGCCCTGTGAGAAGAGGGCAGAATTTTGCAGATGTGTGCTCGCTGCCCAGGCATCTGGGAAAATGTGCAATGGATGGAGGAGTGCTCAGGAGTCTGGGCGGGGGAGGAGGCAGAGGGGTTATAGGCGTGTTTAGAGATCCGGGGAAGGCTGGAGGAAGGCTTTTAGTTATCTAAGAATTGGGAGCAAGGTGCAGAGCCGTGCTCAAAAGGCCAGAGAAAGTGCTCCAAGGGTGTATTTAGAGAGAGAGAGAGAGAGGGAGAGAGAGAGAGAGAGCACGGTAAGCAATGGAAGGGGTCGCAAAGGCGGATTCAGGCGTGTGGGGAACGTGAGTACGGTGCAGGGGCGCATTTTAGCATCTCGGAAAGAGTATGGGAGTTTTATTTCGTTCATGCTTTGTTATTCTGAAACTAAATCCACAATAGTAATTATGACGCCACTAGCCAGTGGCAGACCCAAGGGGGCCGGGCTAAGGGGATGGAGGCCCCCGAAATGTCCGAGCCCCTGCAGTTAATACATATGGAAGGGGCTGCCCGAGGTATTGGCGGGTGAGGCTCGAGTCCACTAGAACCTGAAATGAATTCCTGGATCCACCATTGCTACTACAAGTTATCTGGGGATGGGAGCAAGGTGCAAAGGCGTGCTGCAGGATCTATTGAAGTTGGGACTTCAAGCATAAGAACCTTGCTTATCCCTCGCCCCACCGGGGGAGGCCATCGATGCCCCCCAAGGTTTTTCCGGGATAGCAGAAAAACGACGAAACGCAGCACCGCATTTGAGGATTGTACCTCTTACTGCATCATTTTCCCACCATCCCTGAAATTTTTTACCCCGGATCACCCAAGGTCAGGTCACCAGGCGAGGTCAACCAAGGTCACCTTACTTCAACTTTAGAGCTCTGTAAGAGCTACATTTCGAAGTCGATCGATTTGAAACTTCCTATGCTTCATGACCCCTCCAGGGTCTACAAGGTGTATATCCGGGTTTTTCGATTTCGTGACCTGAGGTCATGTCACGAGGTGACCTCTCCCATTGACAAAGCATGGGGAAAAGCTGTCTTATGATCTAAAAGTCACAAAAACGATTGGAAATGTTCGGCTTTGGCAGAAAAGCGTTCTTGGACACCATTTCACGGATTCCAGGGGCCATATTTGCCCTTTGACCTCTCCAAGGTCATCCAAGGTCACCAGGGTTCAAAAACAGTATTTTGACAATAACTTTTGACCTAATTAAGCTAGAGCGCTGAAACAAACACCACCGTGTATGTCTCGTCACTGGCTTTCGTTTAATTTACGGCAAGGTCACTTTCTGACCTTTTGTGACCTCAGGTCATCTTAGGTCACGAGGTGACCTCTGGAGGTCAAACCACTGGCAGGAGGTCATTACGTTCAACATAGCGGGAAAAGATCTGACATTTTCCTATCCAATGTACTTTACCACATCTCAATAGCTCTAATGGCACAAGAGTTATGCCCAATTTGCTTAAGCATTGCATATTTGAATGAAAATAGCCGATCTTGACCTAATTTGACCACTGGAGGTCAAACCATTGACCTGAACCCTAAAACATGCGAAGTAATTTCTTACTGAATTCACAAGAGCTTTCTAATGCAGTTTGCAGCTTTGCGCTAACGCCCATACTTTCGGAGTTAGAGGTGGGGGACAATCGATGGCCCCCGGTGGGGCGAAGGTGGCGCCGGACCCCCGGTGGGGCGTGGGTTATAAACTTAAACGGAGTCGGGCCCAAAATGAGGTGAACAGCCTTTGAGGGCCTGGAGGGGGGGCAAAAACAATTTCCACCAAGCTTTCCGTTGGGGGGAATCTTTTTGCTCTTCTCCTGGATCCGCCACTGGGACGGAGTGTACGGGGAGTTATGGAAAGGGACGCACAGGGGTATTCAGGCATGTAGGGAACGTAAGTACGATCCAGACGTTCACTTATTTAGGAAATCTGACGGCGCAACGTCCGAATTCAAGGATGGGGGGGGCACCATGGGCTTTTTAACTCATTTTTCTTTCCAGTCAACGCCATAATAGGGTTAGTATACAACATTCCTGATTTAAGAGGTGGGGCACCGTGCCCCGCCCCCCCCAGTTCCGCCGCAAGTGTAGGAAATGCCTCCGACAAGGGCACGAGCTCTGACTCCTGTTGCCGGCTGCGTGTGACATCCATAATCCATCCACATCCACTGTTCAAACTGTCCACCGTGCAAAGGGTTTAAAGGACCCATCGTTCAAGATTTACACAATTTCTGCTGCAGCCGAGGAAACCTCTTAGTAGTAATATCATGACACGTGACTCACTGCATTGGCTGCTTAGATCCACTCTATAAGCAGTGGCGGATTCAGGACTACCTCTAAGGGGGTGAGGGGTGCTACGGGGCTCCACCCTCCCCGCCGTCGCCTCGGAACAGCCTCTGTCTCTGTATTAAGCATAGGTATTCTGAAATTTCTGGGGGCTTCTTAGGGCTTGAGCCCCCTAGATCCGTCGGTTGTATGGGGCACCGTATATAAGCATATGAAAGTGATGTAAATCTCGTTGCACTTCTTTCCAAATTAAAGAACAATATCAATGACAGACAATCGACCATGCCGATTCCGAATCTGGTCTTGAGGTCAACAAAAGCTCACTGTGCATCTGCACTAGAGCTAATGATAACAGAGTCTATCTCGGTAATCTACGGGTTGATTTTCTTGAAATTTTGTGAGCAAGAGAACGGCTCCGAACATAAACCACAAATGATGTCATATTAGACTTTCACTGCTCTGCGTATGCGCACTGGTACCAATTAAAAAAATAAGTCTTAAATGTGAGGATATTTCAGATGAGGACATGAACAGAGGGAACCCAACATGCTTAAATCAATTATTTTAGTTTTAGCTATGTCACCTTTGATAGCTACAAAGGTCACGGCGCATGCGCATTAGAGCTTGTGGTAAGGGAGGCTATCTGGGGAGACAATTGACTGATTTTTGTCAAATGTTGCAAGTAAGAGCAATATACTGTCTGCAAATCCCAATTGATGGCATTATAACGCTGCACTGCCCTGCGACTGCGCAGTAGGAATTCTAAGGAAGAATAGTCTATGGGAGGATAGCCTGTGGGAGGATATTTAGACCAGGAGATGTACACACGGCAAACCAACATAGGTAACAAATGTACGCCAAATAAGGCGGCGCTATCCGCCGCCGTTTTTATTCTATCTCTAAAAGAAGCCCGAGGGGGTCGGGTACCCCCCTCCCGTCAACGCGCGTGTTTACTATAGGAACTCGGACATTTCGGGGGGCGGCTTGAACTCTTAGTTCCCACTGTATCCACCACTGCCGACTTAGCAGAAAATATCGCGTAGGAGTTGTATATCGTAAGAAGCTCATTCTTAGAGTATCGGAGATCCAGTAAGAACCTGGACCAAAAACCATTGCAGGGAAAGTCATGTAATCCAAGACAGACATTTTGGTATGACATCCGAGGTGGGTACCACAGGGTCGCACCATGTGTGAAGGTACGTATTCGCAGAACCAACATTATAACATGGAGATGGGGAAGGGCACGAGCATGGGCGTCGAAAGTGGATGGGGGACGTGTCCTCCCTATTTGCAAATCAGAGGCAGTGGCGGTGGATAAGAGGGGAGGGGGGCAGTTGCCCCCCCCCAAAATTATCAGAAGAGGTCCCTAGAAAAAAACGAAATTTTAGCTTGTTTTTTTCTGAATGTTCAAAAGTGACCTGACAGCGCCCTCAACAGTTTCTCAGTTTTAAGGGGGTGGGGCCCTTTGCTGCCGAAGTGGCCCCATCGTCAAGGGGGCCCACTGGAAAAATTATTGCCCCCATCCCAAAATAGCATCCGCCGCCACTGATCAGAGGGGATAGCTACCCCAAATTTTGGACCTCAGGAATTTTTTAGTTTTCTTTCTGTTGCCTAGGCGAATCTGCTAAATGTGTGGATGAAGCGCATCATCGTACGGGTCTATTCACACTTGGCAGAATTTGCCAATATTTTTTGGCGTCAATTTCCCTAAGTGCTTTTGGTAGTTTCGGTTTGGGTCATATGGTCGGGGATACCATCTGGACCAGAAGACTTCACTATTGGACGGGAAAACACATAAGGTGGGGCGAGGGCGCCAAATCCTATCGTGAGGGCGCCGATACTCGCATTCTGGGGTAAGGGGTGAGGAGTTGTGAGAGGCGACATTTCAGGGTACGCCATGGATTTTTTCAGAGGGGCTGCGTGACAGTTTCTGGGGGCGCCGAGAGTCAATGGGGGAAGAACCCCTTGATGTCCTCTTCCTGGATCTGCCTATTGCTCCGGCCTAATTGTTCGAACTTCCCTCCTAGGAAGGGCGTGGGTGCGCCCTGTCCCCTGCGCCAGCCGAGCACGCCCGGCAAGCTAGACAGAATCCGCGCCCGGCTGAAAGCGCCGCCGCGCGGTTACTGGGTGCCCCCCGCCCCTCCCCTCCCACCTGAGCAAAATCCTGGATTCGCACCTTCTTCTCTGGATCTCTGCTCTGCGTTTCAAGATGCTGTCAAGTAGGAGGAGCCGTCAGCTTCCAAACCCTCTAATGTTTTTGGAGTAATTTATATATCTGGCAAATTCCGTGAACATTGTTGTTGTGCTGGCTGCCTGCTCGCGTTTGGCGCCAAATGTCAGAGCGTGATGAGCAGGTAGGCGTTTCGGACGTGCGTTGGATTCTTCGCTCGCGCTCACACACACACACACACACTAAAATGGTCTAACTATTGTTTGGCAAGTGCACTCGGCCTGCGTGATTTTCTCTTTCTTACCCGATTTTTGCCATCAATCGTTTCATTTAAACGTGTGGCCTTATTTTTGCAGTAGGCAAAAGAGAGTCTGCGATACTCGTTCGGCGTGATTTGAGGCAAAGAAAATGAAACTAGGCAACTGAACTAGGCTGGAAGTAATGATATGGTATGTGTGGATTATATTGTTATACTAGGAAATTTCCACTTAAATTACAATGAAAAACAGCTGCGCCATGTTTGCAACAGTTGTGCATGCTATATCAACGCAGTCTTCGGAGGGGAAGCTGGTACCTAGTTAAGGTAAGTTTTCAAGTAATGAATTGTGAGCTTGAATTTATTTCCGATTTAATTTACAGGGCAAAATATTCTGATCATTAGTCTAATGTTAATATCCACTTTCGTGGCGGATCCGGGACTTCATTCGAGGGTGGAGTGGGTATTAGCAGATCCAGGACTGCCGATGGGGAAGGGCATCTTTCTGGGGGGGGCGCCTTCCGTACCAGGGGGTGCCAATTTTAACCGGCAGAATCCATCAGGTTGGCGCAAAATTATATCGGTGGGTGCCAATTGTCGGATCTTGGTGGGAGGAGTGGAGGGTGGGAAGCGACATTTCAGGAGCATCAGCCTTTTAGGCGGGCGCCGTGACCATTTCATGGGGCACCGAGGGTCGATCGGGGGAGGGACACATACCCCTGTGCCCCCCGTATCTGCGTATCTGATTGGGCTAGGGGGTCAAGCCTATCCCTTGGATCATCCTCTGGCTCTGCATTCACTAGAGGCACTCGAGACGGTTTGGGGAAGTTTGAGCCCTGCTAGCCCCCTCTTGTATCCGCCCTTGTATGTAATCCAGGTATTTATCCTCACTAGATGATTACTTTGACACTTATGGGGCGGAAGGGGGAAGGTGCTATGCACAGAATGCCTTATAAAACGTGCTTGAGTAAGTAATTTACTTTGACAGAGGGGCAACTGCGGTCATAGTTGCAAAAAATTGCCATTTCCCCCGCTGTTGGCTTCCAGTTTTAGCATTTAGGGAATTCTACCTTTTCTCTTATACCATTGAGGAAAGTGAAAATACATGATATATTTTCTAGGCATTCCATAGGCGGATCCAAGATCTCCGTTGGGGGGGGGGTGGCACCCGAACCAGGGGCTCCACTTCTGGACGCAAAATATATCAGGCAAAGGTCAAATGATTCACAGCGTTGCCTGCCAAGAGTTTCAATCATGTGTTATACCACTCCTACCATCAACTGGGATTCTGTATTCATTTACCACTTAATTATTTTTGTATATTTAATTTTTTAACCACTACCCTTTTAAATAGGTAGGCAGGAGTGCCCTTCCATACCCGTGCGGTCATAAACCAATTTTGTCCAATCGCATGCACAAAAACCGTGTTAGTGTTATTATGTTAGTGGACCGCACCACTCCCCTCTATTGTTTTTGTTTTATTTACTTGCTGCCTAAACTTAAATTTAGTAATTCTTCTCGCCGTATCCCCACCAAAGGTGTAGGAGAACTAGTTGCCATCGCTGGGGCCAAATTTGTATCTATTCCATATTCCTGGTGGAAGGAGACGGGCTTAGCTAACTTGAAACAAAATTTATTGGGATTCCTAATTATTAACAATTGATAGGTTCTAAATGTCAGCAGCAGATCACTTTGACACTTAGGGCTGGAAAAGGTGCTATGTCCCGGTAGCTCAGTCTGTAGAGCGTTGGGCTCCGGCCCGCTGCTCAGAAGCATGCAGTGGCAGTGCACGTCCATGGCTTGGGATCGGTTCCCCTGAGACGCTCAGGCGCTCAATATTTACCCGACGTACAGGTCGGCTAGCAACTGACTGGTGAGAGGGTGACCTGAGCGGAGCGGCCGTCCCTGTGTTTTGTGGGACGTTAAACTTTGGTTTCTAAATCAACCCTTCATTGTGGGAGTTGTTCGTTCGGGTGGTGGGGTCTAGGTCTCCATGACAAGTCCCTTGATGACTTTAGTGAGACTCCGACTCTATCAGTCGATCTGAAAACAACTTGCGACAAAATTTATAATAAAACATTTCCGGGCAGAACGGGACGGGATTGGCTTGCTTTACACAAAATGATATGGAAACTGAAATGCTGTCCCGTGCTGGACTCTCCCAACCACCCTACTTTGCTCAAGTCACTGACACTATTTTTTTTTACAGGAGAGACAATTGAGGCCAAAACAACGATCTTCTAATGTCGGAGTTAACGCCATTTTGTCTGGTAAAGCTTTAACAGTTTTCTTCTGGTGCTGCCTTTTTCTGTACAGAAGAAAAACTTGCAGAAAAGTGTAGAGCTCTACGAAAAATTTAGAGGAGATTTGGTCACTGAGGGTTTAATTTCCCTAGTTGATCAAGGTTCTTAGGTGCTTTGATTTTTGTTGCATTTTAAGTGCCTACGTTAAAAGAAAAAAACAAAAAAAACAAAAAAAATAAAACAACAAAAAAATTGAAAAAAATAAAACAGACATAAAAAAGTGCATTGGAAGGAGTTTTTGACCTATGCAAAGGTTGAGTTGTCTGTGTTGCCCAAGGTAATACGGAAAAGATCATCATTGAACATGGTGGATCTTGCAACATATCGACAACGCATAGGGTTGCATGCTTGTCACCTCTCTGCTCATGACGCTCATGACATGACAATGACGGATATTCTGAGACGGATGGACGATGGAGGAATGACTTCCATGCGCGGCGGGGGCGGCACTGACAACCGGGTACACAAGGAACAGGCAGTCAATGTTTTATGTGGACGGCATCAATTTGCGATAGAAACGAATACTGGGGCTGGATGGTGCGGTTACATAAGCATTGCACAATCGTTGGGATTGGACCAATACACGGTCATGCGGAATATAGCCGATTTTATTGCCATCAATCCCAGACTTTACGCTATGATGAGGTTCGAAGACACGTCTGAGTCGCACACTGTGTATGCGCGCGAGCTCCGTCAGTTGTCAAGGGAGAGACCGCGTTTTCTAGACCGAAAGCACTGGGTGTCGAACTTGCATCAGGCATGTGTACCACATATATATGGTGTTGAGCTCTTCGTGTATTGCCGAGAAGGTGAAAGGTGGAAGTGGATACCCTCTTTCTTGAAACCTGGTATCAGAGATAGACCGGTCGGTAGCATGTACGTCCTGCATTGTAACGATCATTACGAATGGCTGCGTGAAACCTCGCAGACTGTGCTACCAAACGTACCGGAAAGATTTGACTTTTTGCATGCTGTTCCGGTTCACCTTTTAGATCCGTTTCCTTTGCGCACCAAGAGAGCAGTACGCCACACAACGCCCAGCTCACGCAGCACCGATCCAAAGCAAAACTGGGTGCAAAAGCAAGCGTCAGACACGAAAGATAAAGCTGGTATTGTCATATCCTCGGACAGCGAAATGCATTGTTCTGATGAGTCCTCAAAAGAGCCAAACCCCGTGCGCGAGGTGCGTAATGATAAGGGGTCCACTGACCATAAGAAAATTCCAGTAGCTGCGACTGAAAAGTCAGCTCCCAAACCAAAGCGGCGCAAGAAAAGGCCCTTGACTAAGCGAAAGGTCCGTAAGGCGTCAAATATTGATGCTGTAGCTAATGACACTGATGACGGCACTAGTATTCCCGCCAGAGAAGGGACAGAAAAGACAAGGCCGCGCCGGGATGTGAAAAGACCGGCTGAATATTTCTCTGAAAGTCAATTGGCGTCCTCTGCTGATATCCTGTCTGGGATTCTGGGATCGATGTCTAATAATGAGATTAGGGCCTTCACTCCTTCTCACCTGGCTAGCTCTGACCATGTATCGAGTAGTGTATCTGAGGCTAGTGACCACGGGGCAGAAGAGGTTTCATGGGATGCTGAGCGAATGCGAGGAAGTCGTGAGGTCAATATCTCGCAGCGGAGGTTAGGAAAACTTCGTGACAGGGAATCAAAACGCGTTCAAAGAAATAATCCACAGGTTCTGAATGCCCTGAGAGTGGCCGCTGCCAAAAAACGAGCTGAAAACCCCAAGGTTCGTGAAACTGAAAGGCTGGCCATTGCTACTAAGCGAGCTGAAAATCCAGAGTTTCGTGAGGCTGCCAGAGCGGCCATTGCCACTAAGCGAGCTGAAAATCCCGAGTTTCGTGAGGCTGCCAGAGCGGCCATTGCCACTAAGCGAGCTGAAAATCCCGAGCTTCGTGAGGCTGCCAGAGCGGCCATTGCCACTAAGCGAGCTGAAAATCCCGAGTTTCGTGAGGCTGCCAGAGCGAGCATTGCCACTAAACGAGCTGAGCATCCCGAGCTTCGTGAGGCTGCCAGAGCGGCCATTGCCACGAAACGAGCTGAGCATCCCGAGCTTCGTGAGGCTGCCAGAGCGGCCATTGCCAGGAAGCGGGCTGACCCTATTTTCCATGAGAACGAAAAAGCGGGGAACACTAAATCCATGCGTATGAGGCGTACCGAACCCAGAACACGTCTGAAAGAGAAATTAAAAATGCGTGAACGTCGCAAAGATGCTGGGGTGGCCGCCCGGGAAAGGGCTCGTCAAAGGCAACTTTTTCGTGAGAAATATAGGCGGCCTGAGTTCAGAGCGCGATTCATCTATCTGAAAAAACTTGTTGAGCGGCGCAGACGCATAGACCCAGCATATGCCTCTGGAAAAGACGGGAGTCGTAAGCGTAGCATTGTTATTGGTGCTAGTCAAATGGTGAGAGCAAACCTCCTGCGCCTGAAAAAAGAGCTTTTTACTTCCCTCAGGCCATGTGTGAGTTGTCAGCGCATGATGTTTCCAGCTCAGAGAGTTTTTCTTGTGGACCATGTCGCCACGCCATATGTTGATTCGGGAGGCACTTTTTGTCATACATGTGCCAGGCAGATTAAGAAGGGGAAGACACCCTCGTGGTATTACAAAAACTTTTACAATGGAGAGGGTATATTCCCCCGGAAGAAGCCTCATGTGTCTGACTTAAACTGGATGGAATCTAGGCTTCTTGCAGTGTGTCATCCTTTCCTTAGATTGCAAATGCCATTCTCAAAGCGCCCAGTACCCTTGGGAACTGGCCGGGATCGTGGAGGATATCGTCTGGTAGGGAGCGTTGTAATGGTTCCTCACAAAGTGGCTAACACTTGGAGTCAGATTTTGCCTCGTGTTGCAAACGACCTGAGCGTTACAACCTTAGATTTGAAAACGCGTGTTATTTTAAATAGGCGATTAGCCGACGACCGGGCTTACGAAGAAGGCACTATCGACATTGTCAAAATGAGATTGGCTGTGAATGAGCTGCGTTCAACGCCAGCGTATGAGTGTGTAATATTTGATGAAGAGCGCTTGACTAACTTGAAAGATTTCGAACCCCCATGCGAAACTGCCTTTCCTGATAACTTAAGCTGGCCGGATGATGACGTGAGTGATAGTGAATTTCCCTCTGGTAATCATGTCAATGCTGGTGACAGAGCTGGCACGAAATATACCCTCGTGATGAAACATTCAGAACAGCATCAGACAGCTGATAGCCACGGCCGTCACCATGGATTTGGGCTTCAGGGCCATGAAAGCCTTAAGCTGGCCCCCACCGAGAATGGACAGCCTGTACCAATATCAAACATAACCGCTTTCTATGAGTGCTTCCCTGATATTTTTCAAGGTCAAAATAAGCTAATTACGAAGGGCGATCAAAAGTTCGATCTGTCTACGATTGCAAAGCTTATGGTGATGTCAAAAGATGGTAGACTTGCCAGGAAATATGAGGCTTTATTCATGCTCTACCGCATTAAGCAGTACATTTTGCTCGAGGGTAAGGTTTGGTTTTACCTGTCGAAAACCAAGTCTGGCGTTCCTTTGACGGCAGGTCTCTGCAGGGCTGGAATACCAGCTCTGCAAAATGCTGAGGTTGTAACGTCCTTTCTAGAAGCCTCGCGTAATTCTCCTCAGTACTGGTCAGCCAAAAAAGCGGAGGTATTTGCATTCATTCGCCAGCTGGGGCGTCCCACTTTCTTTATTACATTTTCACCCGTTGAAATATTTTGGACACCCTTGTACGTGCTTTTGAAACAGGTGAAAAGTGAAAAGCAAATGGAGCAATCTGATGAGGAGTTTGCAAAATTGATTGCGGAAGCCGAGGAGAACATCCGAATTTCTGTTTCTCAAAGAGAAATGAGATCCGAGATACGAGGGATGATTCAGAGGGATCCCATCACCACCTGTCGATACCTTTTTACAGGTATCGGAAGGTTTTGGCCTTCATCAAGTCGAACGGTTCTGTCATTGGAAATGTATCAGACTATTTTGTAAGAGTGGAATACCAACAACGTGGTATGCCTCATTTTCATGGGCTGTTTTTTACGGACAATGACCCAGTGGAAAGTAATGATTGGCACAAACTGAGCGAACTTGACAAAGAGGCTACAATCACTCGGTTCGTTGATAAAGTATCGACATGCCACTTGCCCCCGGGAAAACCGGATGGACTAGAGGAAGTGAGACTGTTCCAGTTCCATAAATGCTATACAAACTTGTGCCACACGAAAAAAGTAAGAGGACCCGGCCGAAAGCTTGTTTGCCGATTTGGTTTTCCGAGGCCGCCGATGAAAAAGACCATGATTCTTTCTCCGTTTGCCGAAAATGAGTTTGGGGAGACTAAAAAGACTTGGCTGGAGAAATGTTACAACACAGTCTTTTTGGCGCTTGATGGCCTACCAAAGGATGAAAAGTTATGCGAAGTTGAAACCACTTTCGATGAGTTCTTAAGGAAGTTACATTTGAACGAGAATGACTATATCAATTGCTTGCGTGTGCCTCTGAGGAGAAAGAAAGTTTACTTACGGCGTCGGCTTTGCGAGGCAAGGGTTAACAATTATTCGGCAGATCTGTTAAAGGCTTGGTTCTCCAATATGGACATATCATATTGTGAGGATGTATATGCAGTTGCTCGTTACCTGACAGATTACCTCACAAAGTCTGCCCGTGGTGTCTCATCGCTCATGCGACAGCTGATGCGCGAGCTCGATAAGAACCCGCAGCTTACCGCCCTCCAAAAAATGAACCAAATACGAGCCAAGTTCATGGGGAGCACTGAGGTTCCGCTTGAGGAGTGTGCAGTGGACTTGTGTCAGCTGCCATATGTGATTTCCAGTCGTGGAACCACGAGAATTAGCACTTACCAAGAATCCGACCGGGTCTATATACGCAAAACTTTCGCAGAATTGCAGAAACTCGATGATCAGTCCACAGATGTTTTGCAACCCAGTCTTATTGAAAAGTATACCAAGAGACCAAAGGCTCTGGAGAGTATATGTCTCGCAGAGTATGTGGCGTCTTATCACAATGCGCGTCAGAAAGAGAGTGAACGTCAGGTGAATAATCGCCTACTTGGCAATATTGATGCACCTTGCGACGATGATGTTGCCGGACTTGATGATGAAAATCTGATTGTTTCATCAGAAAAAGGCATACAAAAACGGCGTAGGCCCCGCATTCTTTTGTACAATTTATGCAAAGAGTCGGTAGATGCAGAAAAATATTTTCGACAGCACCTATTGTTGTTCAAACATTTCCGCAACGAGAAGGATGAAATTGACTCTCCACCTTTAGTGGGATCTAATAAGGACATTTCTGCGCGGCAATCGCAGTTTCTGAAGTTCTATGACAAAATCCTGGAGAATAGAAAAATGTTCCACCATGGTTTGACCTCACTGAGTGACATGGGTGTGACAATGTCACAGCTTATTGAGGAGGAACATATGATTAACAATAGCAATGAAAAGAATGATTGCGAGGCAGACATGCATGTAAACCTCGATGACCGCCTACCCACTGAGACAGATGATAGCAAGCCCGATCTGGACGCTCCTGGGCCAGGCCGCGGTGATGTGAACGATGTTGAAAATGATGGAAATCCTGTTGTAGTCTATAAGATACCTAGTTTGGTGACCGATTCCGAGTATACAGAGCTAATATTGTCGCTTAATGAGTTGCAGCGTAAGTTTGTCTTCGACTTGGCTCATCGGATCATTGATCGAGAGGACCAGGTACTAGCGTATCTTGCCGGAATGGCTGGAACTGGGAAGTCTCGGTTAATATTTGCATTGCAGCAGTGTATCGGTCGCTTTAAGTACCGATCCGAGGACGTTATTGTGGTCCTGCCAACAGCTTTCACAGGGATTGCCGCGGTGAATCTAGTCGGGGAGTGACACTTCACAGTGCGTTCGCACTTCCTCTGCAGACTAGCCCCGGGGAAGCCTTGAAACCGCTGAATTACACCTACAGTAAGAGCTTGGCCGATAAGTACGCTTGTTTGGTTTTGCTGATAATCGACGAAATATCCATGGTATCTTCGACTATCCTGCAGAACATTGACACCAGGCTGCGATTGCTAAAAGGCGTAGATCGACCTTTTGGTGGCATATCAGTACTTTGTGTTGGAGATTTCAACCAACTGAAGCCCGTGCTTGCCCCACCAGTCTACCATTTAAGCGATGACCCGTATGCCAGACTCTTTAACAACCTATGGCTACATTTTGTTGTTTTCGAGCTGACACAGTGCATGAGGGTGAAGCTGATGAGAGAGCCTTTGCAAGTGCTCTGGTAAAGTTGGGAAGACGGGAACTGGACTCAAAAAGTCTAGCATTGTTTAAGCAATGTGTTGTGAGCCCTCAGCGGCCGGTTCCGCTCGACTGTGTGCATTTGTATAGCTCTAATGCAGAAGTGGATAAACATAATGCTAATAGAATCGATCAGGCACGCACTAAGTCGCCCTGTTGGGAAAGTATTGCCATAGACCACTTCAAAGACAAACGCAAAGCTGCTTTGGACGCTGCTAAAGCATCAGACCTGGCAAAGGCTGTGGAAAGAATGCCGCTTGTTAAAACTGGAAATCTTGCCAGGAAATTGGTGCTGGTAAAAGGACTAAAGTACATGGTCACAAAGAATATTTCAGTAACGGACCGGCTTGCCAATGGATCTGTGGGCGAGTGTTTTCACGCATGGACAAAAATTGACGGTACGACGATAGCCTATCTGAAGTTCAAAGATCCCATGGTTGGTGGGAGCAAATATAAAGGCAGATCAGTAGACCCTGGAAACAACAAAATTACGGGCTTAGAACTGTGTGTTGTCGTGGAAGCAACCGAAAAGTCATTCCAGGTTTCAAATGGTATATCATGCATGCGCCGTCAGTTGCCACTGGTGCCAGCAACGGCGATTACTATTCATAAATCCCAAGGCCAGACTGTTGACGCACCACTTTGTTTTCATGTTGGTAAAAGTCCGATGCCTTTGGCAAGTTACTATGTGGCTTTAAGCAGGGTTACCAGCCAGAAGAATCTTTTTATCGACGTGTCTCAGACAGGTTGTTTTCGTCCCCCGATGGGTCAGAGAAAAAAAGAGGCAGATTCATTAGTGGAGAAAATGGCTGTGAATAGACCGTATTTGTTCAGCTTAGAATACATCGAAGATGACGATGACAGTGTGATTCTGCGCATCGGCTATCAAAACTGTAACTCCGTAGCAAAATATTCTGAATATATAAATGGTGACCGGAGTTTTCAAAGTTGTGACGTGCTTTGTTTCGTCGAGAGCAGGGCCAAACTGCGCAGCGATTCGCCTCTGAGACAGTTTATGGTTGCTGCCCATGTTCCATCCTCAGGTTCAATTACACTCGGATCTCGGATATATGTAACGAACGCTCTGCTCCAGGAGAGCAACAGTGAAACAATTTTTGAAAAGAGAATCCCGGCTAAAGGGAGACCTGTTCTCGAAATTAACGCTGTTAGGTTGTGCCGGAACGAGAAAAGCATCGTCATTATCAGTATTTACAGATATAACAAAGCAACCGACCATCGCGTCTGTAGAGCGTTGCAAAGCATTCTTTGTAGAGACGGACTGGGTGACGTATCCGTGGATGACGCTATAATAGTGGTTGGTGATTTCAACACTGGTTCGGAATCTAATTTCTCGGCATTTGACAAACTTTTCAATGATACACTGGGTGCTAAACGAATTATAGATAACGATTTAGTGAGCACCACGCATGGCGGCACGTCCATCGATACAGTATACTGTACAAGCAAAAGCTCAATTTCCGTTGAAGCTTTGGTGTTCTGGAGTCCGTTCAATACCCAGTATCACTGGCCCATAATGGTCAAGGTAAAACTGATCGCATGATTGTGAGCTAGATGAGAATGTGGAAAAAAGTTATTTGGAACACGCATTAAAGCCGAGAAACTCATCAAAGGCAGCCGAAAAATATGCGCGCCACATGCTTGCAATGCGATGATAAAATCAATGATATTTTTAAATGAAACTGGATCGATTTCTTTTTAACCTGAGCTCATCCTTGGGTGCCGAGATGAAACAGAATTCAATGGGCTCCAGTTTGGACCTTGGTGGCAAGTACGGTGAATTGGATGGTATCACATGGCTTGCTGTGGAATAAGGCACTCTGATGTGGATATTCTGCAGCTTAATGCTTGCAGCTTACTAACAACGGCCCCATAATTCAGCCAATGCCCGATGTTCAAGCTGCCAATAATGGTTGGAGCCCTGTGACTCTCAGGGCGATTGCAAGAGACAGCAGAGCTCTTGAAAAAGGCAGCGAAGCCAATAGTACGGCCCTTTTGAGGTTTGTGTCTGCAAGGAAGGACATGAACTACAATGCATAAGACCCGTCAGCTGATGCTGGCAAGAGAAAACAAATCGGCCGACAGAAAAGCATTGTAGCTTTTATTTGGCTGTCAGTATGGGCTTGGCATGAAATGGCTGGATTCTGATACGTGAAAAGAGACTGACGCTCAGTTGTATGACCATTTGTGTTCCTATCTGTTGTGGATCATCCACAATAAAAGGTTTTATTTTATACCTGCAAGATGTCTTTCCAGTGGCGAGTATGGTACCCAAGCCGTTGAGAGTGGGTTGGAAAATATAAGCCTCCCCCTATCCAACCCACCAATGAAGGCATTAAGGCCTCAGGAACGGAGACCTTCGAGATACACCACGAGAAGGTGTGCCAACTATGGTGTGACCTCAGCGAAAGGGGAGCTCGCTACAAGTAGAGAGGTCGCACGACTCCCCAATATGATGTGACCTCGGTGGAAGGGGAGCCCACCCCTAGATGAGAGGTCACATAGCTCGCTTGAAAGAAAGCAGAGCCAGGTCTCCGTTCAACATCACTGAGTGATGTTATATCAGCGCGCGGGAAGCTCGTCACTAGAAAGATATGCTTTTATAAATATTTATAAGTAGTTTTACCACCCTATAGGCCTAAAGATCAGGAACACATTTGGTATGCACATGCCTAAGGTTAGGAATCGATGCTGAGCAAAGCTTAGCTCAAAACATTGCATTATCGCTCTTAGTCTTAGTTTGATTAAGTGGTTTGCATTGCCACAGGCAAAATTTATGGGGCGCGCTACCAGTTCCCGTCCCCGCCGGGCGCCCTGGGCAACGGGATGAGAGATGGAAACAAGGTTTCCTTCGTCATATCAGTGAGATGATTAATTTTGTGTTTTGAATCATCCCGGCAGAGAAACTGGAATTTTCTAGCTATTATTTTGGCAGCTAAATTAGACACTGATTTATCATGTTTTCCCCACGTGGAAACACCACGGAGCGTATCCACACCTGGTGCTGGACCGACAGAGGCCACACGTGGTGCAGTGTAAAGAGACTATGCTATGTTACGGACATTGTGTTGCTGTAACTATAATACTCCTAAGAATCCTCGCCTGTAAATCGAACTGTACAGCTAACGTACATTGTCACCGGCTTCTCCTGCGCCGGAGCGGCACCAGCCGAGGCCGCAGGCCGAGGTTGTTGTTGTTGTCTGTTCTGAGCGCTGGTATCAGAGACCTAAAACTTTTGTGGATAGAAGGCACTTCCAAATGAATAAGCACCACGGTTGTCAATTTTCAAAATTTTCAAAATTTTGCCCAGAATTTTGCATTATGTGATTTTTAACTTTTATTTTTCTATTTTTTGCTAATTCATTTAGACTCTTCAAACTTGCACCCTTTTACATCAGGGAAATTTGTAGTTCACACAAAAAGTTGGAAAGAAAAAGCTTTAAATTTAGGGCTCTAAATTAGCTTTTAAACTTTGCACCCTAAATTTGGCATAAAACTCATGGTCTAAACTACAGGCTCGAAATATCTGAAGCTACAGCAGTTCAGGTTCTGAGTCAAATACCAATTTAAAGGCCGGTTTGTGCAGTACTGCACAAACACAGAAACAAAACAAAAACGGAAATTTAAGGGTCCTTTTTGGCCCATTCTGCGAAGGTCTGCATTTCCCAAAATATCAGTCAAACCGTTATATCTTCCGATCTAATTAAGATAAATTAGTTCCCATTTCAGATAATAAAAGAGAATAGCCTCCTTTATTATATATTTAGAGATAAAAACTTTCAAACTGAAACTTTTTATTTTAGAGGCAAAAATAAAATATAAGTTTTTAAAATTTTTATTCTCAGCCCCCTGGTTTCCAGACCATGATAGCTACGGTATTGAACTTAACACGGCTGAATAGAAAACTTTTTTTTGCCTTATTACACTTTATTTTTCGTCATCGAAAAGTGCAACGTGGGCAATGGACAATAAACATCAACTCTTTCTCATTCACAGGTAGAATTGTGCACAGCTACCATCGGTCCTAAGCTTCATAAGCTTCATCACGCAGGGTCACAACTAGCTTTAAAGATTCCCCTGCCTATTGCATTTTCCAGCGGAGACCATTTCTCTATAAATCCTCACTCTTTGTTTTGGAAAACATGCGTATCTTTATAAGTACCAGAATCAAAACATTGCCGAAACTCTAATCCGAAAAACAATATCGGAATAACTGAAAGTTCAAATACTCAACCAAAAACAAGAGGCACGTACAAAACAAACATGCGACACCTATAGCTCCTTATTTCTTATTCCGTTGGCACACTCTGAACAGCATATGTCTCCAGGCTTAAGCAAAGTTCTCAACCAATGATCCCCACTTTTTCCGGAACAGGTTTTCTCTTCCCTCAATCGTTGCTGCATATCGTTTGATTTCCATATCCTTTTTAAGCCGGGACTTAAAACTATCAATATGGGGGACTATCTCGCTGTTCTGAAGCATTGACTTTGCAAGTATTATTCCATGATTCACAAGGAGATTTTTGGTGTTTCCCGTTATTACGTGAGACAAATTCAACTCTACATGGATGCCCCAGTTTCTGAATGCAAGCGCAACGGATCTCCAAAAATCGTGTACTTGTACGCAATTTTAGAACTTATGTTCGATGGTATCTAAATGCATTCTACATCTATCACAAAGTGGATCATTTCTTATTTTATATCTATACAATGCTACGTTGCTGGCACTTATACGAGTAATAATTTTGTAATGTAATGCCGCATAGTAGGTTGACTTTGTACATTTTTTAACTGCATAGTAGGTTTCAGGCCAAGAATCGTGGGTGAAATGTCGAGCCCAATAATATTCCCAGGTTTTTTGCTGTTGAAACTGAACTCGTGTTTGCACTATCAATTGGTACCAATGTCGAACACCTTTTTCTTTAGACAGTGCGATTAATATTATTGGGTGTATTTCTGGTTTTGGATTGGCATCTTTGCCAAACATTTGCTTAATCTCTGCTTTAATTGAATGTTTCAGCGTTGTGTAGTCCATACTAATTCCCCCTATATTGTAAATATTCTGCAGATCTCGAAATGAAAGCAGGTTTCCACTCCCGTCAAGTAGGTCATTCACTCTAACAATTCCTTTATTATACCAGTTCTCCATTCTACTTGTACAGTATTTTGTTGTTGCATCAGAGTACCAAATTCCCAGATTAAGGTGTTCCTGTTCCAATATTGGGAACTTTTTTGCCACGGAAGACCAGGACAAAAACACCTCTCTCCAAAAGGAGTTTTCAGTTAATGCTGAAAGTTTGCAGAGTGACTCGCAGTTATTCTCCCATATCACATGATCCCTGGATATAGTATCGGAAAAAAGACGTACCCAAGGGTGTTGCGACACGATCTGTCTTCTTACCCAGGATGCCTTTAATGCTGCAATATGCGCATCAAGGTCTACCATTCCTAGCCCACCTTCAGCTAAATTCTTCGTTATTGTGTCTCGCTTGATTTTCTCACTTTTGCTGCCCCAAAGGAACGTGAACGAAATTCTCTTTATCTTTTGCAACGTTTTTTCATCAGGCTTCGGCAGGACCGTAAGGATGTGCGTAAACTGGGACAATAATAATGTTTTTATCAGTGTTATTCTACCAATTAGTGTGAGCTGTCTCACTCTCCACACAGCTATCGTATTTTGGATTCGGGTGACGACCTTGGCATAGTTTAAGGATGGAATGATGTTTATCTGGTTTTTGTATACAATGCCAAGGATTTTCACAGATGTCACCCAATCGAAGTTAAAATTCCAATCATTTTGGGCTGATGTTTGTACGGGGTGCTGTTCATATCCAAACCACATTGCCTTGCACTTATTGATATTGGGATAAAGTCCTGAAAATTTTGCATACTTCCCGAGAGCGTCAAAAAGTGCTCTTACGCTATTGATGTTTCCATCTAAGAGACATACGATGTCGTCAGCATATGCAAATATTTTGTACTCCTCTCCTGCAATGTGCACTCCTTTAATACTGCTATTCTGGCGAATTTTGTCCAAAAGATGCTCTATAGCTAAGATGAATAAGTAGCAACTCACTGGATCACCTTGCCTGCAGGATCTCTGTAGCCTTATTGGCCTAGATAAGTGTCCGTTATATGTAACCCGTGCAAAAGACTCTCTATGCAACATTTTTACCCACTCTATGATATTGTTTGGGAATCGGCGTACTGTGAGGCTTGCTTCTATGAACTCCCAGCTCATGGAATCAAAAGCACGCTCAAAATCTATGGCCACGAGGAGACCGCTTTTCTTTTGTTGATTTAAGGCACTAATCAAATCATAAACAAGTCTTGTATTGTCTCCAATGAATCTGCCGGTTAAAAAACTGGTCTGCTCAGGCTTAATGACGCTACTTAGAATCTTACGTAAACGGTTTGCCAATGCTCCGGAGATGGTTTTGTAGGCAACGTTTAGCAATGTGATTGGTCTATAGCTATTTACTAAATTTTTTGGGCGATCCTTCTTTGGTATGAGACATATCAAACCCTCTCTAAAAGAGGGAGGTAAAACTCCACTCAGCACGCTGCTCCTGAAGATACGGAATAAGAAAAATTTGAGTCTGTTCCAAAAGAACTTAAAGAATTCAGCAGGAAAACCATCTGACCCCGGACTCCTTCCATTTTTCATTTTTCTGATTACACTAGTTAGCTCCTCAACAGTCACTGGATGTTTTAAATAGTCTATTTGTGTTTCACATAGTGAAACAAAATTGCTCTTGCTCAGGTGCTCTGTTATTTCTCTCGAGTCTTGTTCTTGGCTTTTTCCGAATACTTTTTTGAAATGGCTTACAAAAGCGTCAATTATTTCAGCCCTGCTACTTAAAACCGATCCATCTACGTTTAAGGAACATATCATTTTTGACTCAGCTTGACGTTTTTCTAGGTTACAAAAGTAGGCTGAAGGTCTCTCGCCTTGCTCATGCCATCTCACTCTTGACCGAATAATTGCTCCCTCGAGCTTTGCCTGCCGCATAAGCTCATGTTCCTTCTTTGCTGCATCCAAGCGTGTTCTCTTCTCAGTGTTTTGTGACAGATTGGGATCCTTATCTAGGTCTACTATTTCCCTCCAAAGTGTTTCCTCCCGCTTGCGTCCTTCCTTTGCCCTTCTTATACTGTATGTGATTGTTTCCGTTCTGATTTGCAACATTAGTGTTTCCCATAAGAGAGCGTCGTTCACTGTGAACAACAGTTCTGGCACATTTTCCAGGTTATTTCTGAAACTGGTTTCATAAACTGGAGCTGCATATTGATTAACGAATTCACTAATGACACTGTGTATCTTTTCAGAGTAGGTTTGATCCTTTAAAAGAGATGTGTTAAACTTATACCAACCGGGGCCTTTTGGCTGTTGGTTAAGACGAATATTAAGTGAAACGAGTGAATGGTCTGTACGATATCCAGTATGAATGTTAGCGTCATTCACCGCCACAGATAGACAGGTCGAAATCAGAAAGAAATCTAGTCGGGATTGTTTAAAAGTTGGGTGATATCGCTTCCAAGTAAATTTCTTTTCATCTGGTTTCCTTTCGCGGAATATGTCTATCAGATTATGTCTTAGCATTAATGTTTTTAGCTCTTTGGTTGCTCTTGGGTTATTTTGTCTCACGTAATTTTGGGTGTCCAAGTCTTGATTTAGTACTAAGTTGAAGTCCCCAACCATAATTAAGGGAAGATTCATCGACTCTTCCTCTAGCTTTTTAGATAGAGCGCGGTAAAAGTCCGGCTGGTCCTCATTGGGACCATAAACACAATAAATAAGGAATTTTGTTTCCGCTGCTTCTACTCTACACATGATAAAGTTACCATTAGGATCAAATGATTCACCATAGATCTTCAATGCCTGCCTATTGCCCGTCAAAATAGCTACTCCTCTGGAATTACCAGTCCGAGCGGCAACGATTGATGGGTATCCCCAGGCATTCCTAAAATTGGTTTCCTTTCCTTTTTTACATGTATGTCCTGGAGACATATTATATCTGCTTTATGCCTCCGTAAATACATAAACACATCCTTACGTTTTCTATAATCGCCTAGGCCTCTACAATTCATGGATATTATTTGTAGCTCTGACATGTTGTTACGTTAGCTTAACGTGGAAGAGGGGAAAGCATTTCCCACTCACTGGTACACGAGCAAACAAAACGACATTTCGGCATATGGCAGATGATCCGTACTAATTTTTTGGTCTTATGATAGGCCAAACTGATTACCACCATATTTACATGTGGAGCACACAGTCTCATCTCTAAATTCTGGCTCAAAAGTCATAAACACAAGTCCAAACACAAGCGCATCGAAGATACATAGCACACAATGGAACAACATGCCTAATATTTTAGTGCTGGTGCTCATAGATACCATTTAATCATTCTTCCGGTGTACGCTATTAGGTGCGCAGAAGCTTCTGATGTCCCCAGCGGCACGTCGGCGGAGGCCAGTGCACCTGTCGGCTGACCTCAGTCTCGATTCTCGTGCACTTTCTCCATCAGATGGCTGATATGCTCCGCGTTGAGCTGCTGACCTCCCTGTTGTCGCAGTGTGTTCCATGGTGTGTTCCATGGATACTTGTCTCTGTTCTTGTCTTTCCTCTCTGTCTCTGTAGCTCCTCACCCCCTGCGAGGGGTCAGGGTCTGTCCTTTCCCTTCTGTGATCACTTCCTTCCTGCTCCGGCTCGTTATAGACTCGTAGAGGGGGCGAGTAGAATGATTGGGTGAGTCTTCTCTCTTCTCTTCTCTCCGTGTCGTGACCGTGTTCCCCTTGCGATCTGATCCCTGGTGGTCGGTAGTTACGATTCTGTGATTCTACCGCTGGTCTGATTTGTCTTTCCTCGCTGTCGGAGTTGGCGTTGGCGTTAGTGCTTTGACTTGAAGAAGTCAACCGATTTAGCAGTCTCTGGAGCGCCTCCTCGCTTTGGATAGGCACAAAGCGTGTACAGTTTGCCTCCATACAAAAGACAGTGCCGGAACGGGTGCTGACGACTCTGATAAGCCCCCTGTGTTTGAGCTTCATCAGTTCATCACACCAGCTCTGCCTCCTGGCTGTGATTTTCTCCCGGACAAATAGGCCAGTTCCTCGAAGACGCGTCTTTCCTCGAAATATTTGGTCTCTGTTGGACCCTGGGAAGCTGTGTGAAAAGCGCACCCATATTTTCCCCCTGTCCCGGTGCACCTCTTTGACCTGATTGCAGTCCAGTCTGAAACCTAGGAGATCTAGAAGCATATCGTGCAGGAGGCGTGGTGCGTCTTCGGGCCTGTCATTTCTTGTGAGCTTTGGGATCGCTGGGCCCGAGAAAACCAACCAGTCCAGCAGCTTCTCTTGCTCAAAGCTATCCAGCTGGTCCTCTACCGCTCGAAGACGCCGCTGACATTGCTGCAGCTCATTTTTTGTTTCGAAGGCATTCTTCTCAGTCTTCGATAGCCTTTGGGAGATTACTTCGTTTGCTGTGAGTGCAAAGTTCAAAGAATCCTCCACTGCACTAATTCTAGTGTCAATTTCTTTCTTTACTTCTTCCGTTATTTCCTTCCTTGTTCGAGCCAGTTCTTGGGTTATAAACCTCTTCAGGTCTTCCATGTTTGTGCCGCCAGTCGCTTTCTCTTGCTCGTCCACTGAAATTTCCTCTTGGGGTTCTCCGCGTGGGGTTTTCTCATTTTCCTTTTGCAGTGGGCTTGGATTTTTCCGCTTTCCCATATCCAAAAATCGAGCAGTCACTCCCAGATTCGATCCGGAGTCCTCTCACTCCGCGTGAATTGTGAATGTCCTCCGTACCACTCGGCTACGGTCACTGAAATAGTGCCTGGCTCCTTCTATTTAGGGATTTTCATCCATGTACCGCCGCCCCAACCGTGTGCGCTAACATGGCTGCTGGCGGGTTCACCCTCAACCGCACCCGACGTTAAGAGAATATGGTCGGGTGCGTACAGTTTATTATATAAAGAAAGGCTGGTCTAAAAACAGGCAGATATATCAGTTATGTGTTCTGGACGCATCAAAAGACCACTCACGTGCCACATACTCCCACAATCCAAACAAATCACAGGAGCGCCCACCACACGTCCATTCCTGCCGACGGTGGCGCCACCATCGTGGATAGAAAACTTCGTTGCCGTCATTTTTCTCACTCATACCCCCCACTTATCTCTTACGGCTTCCGCGCTATCAGCCGTAAAATACATTTCCAAGTGGTAATTTTATCGGTTCATTTTTGCTTCAAACCAGGATTTCGAATGGTTAATATAGATGGAAGTGGATGAAATTCGGCAAAAGGCTAGTTCAAAGACATATCTTGCCATCGCAACAGGTTGCATATCATAGCAACAACAGTGTACCTTTAATTAAATGTAATACACAATGCTAGTAAGTTTTCCGCTCGAAACCTCACCCCGCCGTTCGGCCGTAGCGTGGCTGCGGGCGGCGCACTGGTAGCTGCTATGCGAGACAGATACCATAGCTATCTACGCATGCTATAGACCAGCGCGAATGCCCGGTGGTGGCAGGGTAGTCTGTCTCGTTTCGGCTCCTCTACTCGTGCGGCGGGCGCGTTGTCTATTAGATATTCATATCAGTCGGACGGCCGGGTGGCGGCCGTGCGGTAGGGTCCCGCTCGCTGCGGCGACTTGCGACGAATAAAAAACAAAATGGTGGTCAGGAACTGGTTTGCTTGTTTGGTTTGTTGTGTTTTGTTTCTTTATGTGCGTCCAAATCTTACTGTGTATGTGTGTGATAGGTCCGGTAAAAGTGATGTGTTTTATGAGAGAGATAAGAGAGGCCCCACCACTTAAGCCTTCGGGCTTTTGCGTCAATCTATTTGTTATACCTGTCATATTGTTTCCGACCAATAAAAGTTTATCATCTGTCTATCTATCTACCCACTAGTTAATGCATCCTCTAACCATAGGTAGCACTGGCCAAAGGATCCACCGTTGCACACCATTTCTTTCCCAGGTGAATAAACCTCTTTGTGGTGATACCATGACACGTGACTCCTTGCACTCCCTGCTTAAATAAACTTAATAAGCAGTGGCGGATCCAGGCCATTAGTATGGGGGTGGGGCTAAGGAGCTCGAGCATAGGCGGATCCAAGACATCAGTACCGGGGTGGGGCTAGTGAGCTCGAGCATATGCAGATCCAGGACATCAGTACGGGGTGGGGCTAAGGAGCTCGAGCATAGGCGGATCCAGTACATCAGGAGCGGGTTGGAACTCGGGACCTCGAGCATAAGCGGATCCAGAACATCAATACGGGGGGTGGGGCTAAGGAGCTCGAGCATAGGCGGATCCAGGACATCAGTAGGGGGTGGGGCTAAGGAGCTCCATCATAGGCGGATCCAGGACATCAGTTCGGGGGTGGGGTTAAGGAGCTCGAGCATAGGCGGACCCAGGACATCAGTACGGGGGTGGGCTAAGGAGATCGAGCATAGGCGAATCCAGGACATCAGCACGGAGGTGGGGCTAAGGAGCTCGAGCATAAGCGGATCCAGGACATCAATACGGGGGTGGGACTAAGGAGCTCGAGCACAGGCGGATCCAGGACATCAGTAGGGGGTGGGGCTAAAGAGCTCCAGCATAGGCGGATCCAGGACATCAGTTCGGAGGTGGGGTTAAAGAGCTCGAGCATGGGCGGACCCAGGACATCAGTACGGGGGTGGGCTAAGGAGATCGAGCATAGGCGAATCCAGGACATCAGCACGGAGGTGGGGCTAAGGAGCTCGAGCATAGGCGGATCCAGGACATCAGTACGGGGTGGGGTAAGGAGCTCGAGCATAGGCAGATCCAGGACATCAGTACGGGGTGGGGCTAGGGAGCTCGAGCATAGGCGGATCCAGGACAGTACGAAGGTGGGGCTACGGAGTTCGAGCATAGGCGGATCCAGGACATCAGTAAGGGGGTGGGGCTGAGGAGCTCGAGCATAGGCGGATCCAGGACATCAGTACGGGGATGGGCCTCAGGAGTTGGAGCATTAGCGGATCCAGGATATCAGTTCGGTGGTGGGGCTAAGGAGCTTGAGCATAGGCGGATCAAGGATTACCAATAGAGGAGGCACCGTCCGCAGGGCAAGGGGTGTAATCCGGAGCATAGAGCGCAACTTTTGACACGTAAAATCCTTCCGATGGGCGCCAATTTTTGCATCTTAGGGGAAAGGATGGGAAGTGACATTTCAGGGGTGCCATCGAATGCTTGAGGGGCGCCGTGGCCATTTCAGGGGGTGCTGAGGATCGACCAAAGGGGGGGGGTGCACGTGCCTCCTATCCCCCCCGCTACCCTGAATTCACCTTTTAGCTCCAGCCTCTCTGCCATTGCCTCCAAACATTCTTTGCTCATGCTATAGCTTTAGGCATTTTCACATGGGGGGGGGACTTAAGCCCACTAGCCTCGCCCCTTGTATCCGCTATCGTATTTAGACATGTAAATAATATATAAATCTCGTTGCACTCTATTCCATATTGTCGAACAATATTAATGAGAGGAAATCGGTCATGCAGATTTTGAATCCGGTCTTCAGGTCAATGAAAGGTCACTGCGCATGCGCAGTGGAACTAATGGTAACAGAGGCTATCCCGGCAACCTACGGGTCGATTTTTTTGAAATTTTGTGAACAAGAAAATGACACGGAGTGAAAACCACAAATAATGTCATAGTGAAGTTGCACTGCCTTGCGCATGCGCAGTAGAAATCTTAAAGATAAGCCTTAAAAGTGAGGATATTTCAGAAGAGGACATGGACAGAGGAGAGCGAACATGATTAAATTTAGTATGAAAGTTTTGACACCCTTGCTTACTACAAAGGTAAGTGCGCATGCGCATTAGAACTTGTGGTCAGGGAGGCTATCTCGGAAGCCAATAGACCGATTGGGCTAAAAATTTGGAATAATAGCAGAATACTATCTGCTAATCCCAATTCACGGAATTATGACATTGCACTGTGCTGCGCATGCTCAGTATGAATTCTAGGGAATATTAGGCTATAAGGGATAGTTTAGTTCAGGAGACAAACAAACGGCATACCAACATGCTTCAGTCAATTATAACGGTATCTTCGCTCTCATTCACTGCAGACTTTACTGCGCATGCGGACTGGGACTTAGGATAACCGAAGCTAACTCGGCAACAAATAGGCTGAATTGTGTGAAGATCTCCAGGTGTAGGTGAAATATGGTCAGCAAACCCATAATATTTTATATTGTATCTCCTTTCTTCTGGGCATAGCCAGTCTTTACTTAACAAACCAAACCTTATACGTGTGATTATTTATGTGATGACATGAACAGACGACAAACGTGGCGCAGTGTGCAGAGACATGTTAGTTTATGAAAACATGGACTTACACATGGGACTGAATGTAGTCAGAATGAGAACATTAGACCTCAAGACCCAACATCGCGTTAGTATATGTATCATACTGCTGAAAACACTCGCCTGTCAATCGAACTGCTTACCTAACGTACATTGTCACCGGCTTCTCCTGCGCCGGAGCGGCACCTGCCGAGGCCGCAGGCCGAGGTAGTCAGAAGCCGGGGACGAACGAAGTAAAAAACGGCTTCTATTCTGACAGTTTTTCCGGTCTCGTCGTTGTCTGTTGTTGTTGTTGTTGTCTGTTCTGAGCGCTGGTATCAGAGACCTAAAACTTTTGTGGATAGAAGCCACTTCCAAATGAATAAGCACCACGGTTGTCAATTTTCAAAATTTTCAAAATTTTGCCCAGAATTTTGCATTATGTGATTTTTAACTTTTATTTTTTATTTTTTGCTAATTCATCTACAGTCTTCAAACTTGCACCCTTTTACATCAGGGAAATTTGTAGATCACACAAAAAGATTGAAAGAAAAAGTTATAAATTTAAGGCTCCAAATTAGCTTTTAAACTTTGCACCCTAAATTTGACATAAAACTCATAGTCTAATCTACAGGCTCGAAATATCTGAAGCTACAGCAGTTCAGGTTCTGAGAAAATACCAATTTAAAGGCCGGTTTGTGCAGTACTGCACAAACACAGAAACAAAACAAAAACGGAAATTTAAGGGTCCTTTTTGGCCCATTCTGCGAAGGTCTGCATTTCCCAAAATATCAGTCAAACCCTTATATCTTCCGACCTAATTAAGATAAATTATTTCCCATTTCAGATAATAAAAGAGAATAGCCTCCTTTCTTATATATTTAGAGATAAAAACTTTCAGACTGAAACTTTTTATTTTAGAGGCAAAAATAAAATATAAGTTTTTAAAATTTTTATTCTCAGCCCCCTGGTTTCCAGACCATGATAGCTACGGTATTGAACTTAACACGGCTGGATAGAAAACTTGGTTGCTGTCATTTTTCTCACTCATACCCCCCACATATCTCTTACGGCTTCCGCGCTATCAGCCGTAAAATACATTTCAAAGTGGTAATTTTATCGGTTCATTTTTGCTTCACACCAGGATTTCGAATGGTTAATATAGATGGAAGTGGATGAAATTCGGCAAAAAGCTCGTTCAAAGACATATCTTGCCATCGCACCAGGCTGCATATCATAGCAACAACAGTGTACCTTTAATTAAATGTAATACACAATGCTAGTAAGTTTTCCCCTCGAAACCTTACCCCGCCGTTCGGCCGTAGCGTGGCTGCGGGCGGCGTACTGGTAGCTGCTATGCGAGACAGATACCATAGCTATCTACGCATGCTATAGACCAGCGCGAATGCCCGGTGGTGGCAGGGTAGTCTGTCTCGTTTCGGCTCCTCTACTCGTGCGGCGGGCGCGTTGTCTATTAGATATTCATATCAGTCGGACGGCCGGGTGGCGGCCGTGCGGTAGGGTCCCGCTCGCTGCGGCGACTTGCGACGAATAAAAAACAAAATGGTGGTCAGGAACTGGTTTGCTTGTTTGTTTTGTTGTGTTTTGTTTCTTTATGTGTGTCCAAATCTTACTGTGTATGTGTGTGATAGGTCCGGTAAAAGTGATGTGTTTTATGAGAGAGAAAAGAGAGGCCCCACCACTTAAGCCTTCGGGCTTTTGCGTCAATCTATTTGTTATACCTGTCATATTGTTTCCGTCCAATAAAAGTTTATCATCTGTCTATCCATCTACCCACTAGTTAATGCATCCTCTAACCATAGGTAGCACTGGCCAAAGGGTCCACCGTTGCACACTATTTCTTTCCCAGCCGAATAAACCTCTTTGTGGTGATACCATGACACGTGACTCCTTGCACTCCCTGCTTAAATAAACTTAATAAGCAGTGGCGGATCCAGGCCATTAGTATGGGGGTGGGGCTAAGGAGCTCGAGCATAGGCGGATCCAAGACATCAGTACCAGGGTGGGGCTAGTGAGCTCGAGCATAGGCGGATCCAGGACATCAGTACGGGGTGGGGCTAAGGAGCTCGAGCATAGACGGATCCAGGACATCAGGAGCGGGTTGGAACACGGGACCTCGAGCATAAGCGGATCCAGAACATCAAAACGGGGGTGGGGCTAAGGAGCTCGAGCATAGGCGGATCCAGGACATCATTAGGGGTGGGGCTAAGGAGCTCGAGCATAGGCGGATCCAGGACATCAGTTCGGGGGTGGGGTTAAGGAGCTCGAGCAGAGGCGGACCCAGTACATCAGTACGGGGGTGGGCTAAGGAGATCGAGCATAGGCGAATCCAGGACATCAGCACGGAGGTGGGGCTAAGGAGCTCGAGCATAAGCGGATCCAGGACATCAATACGGGGGTGGGGCTAAGGAGCTCGAGCATAGGCGGATCCAGGACATCAGTAGGGGGTGGGGCTAAGGAGCTCCAGCATAGGCGGATCCAGGACATCAGTTCAGGGGTGGGGTTAAGGAGCTCGAGCATAGGCGGACCCAGGACATCAGTACGGGGGTGGGCTAAGGAGATCGAGCATAGGCGAATCCAGGACATCAGCACAGAGGTGGGGCTAAGGAGCTCGAGCATAGGTGGATCCAGGACTTCAGTACGGGGTGGGGTAAGGAGCTCGAGCATAGGCAGATCCAGGACATCAGTACGGGGTGGGGCTAGGGAGCCCGAGCATAGGCGGATCCAGGACAGTACGAAGGTGGGGCTACAGAGTTCGAGCATAGGCGGATCCAGGACATCAGTAAGGGGGTGGGCTAAGGAGATCGAGCATAGGCGAATCCAGGACATCAGCACGGAGGTGGGGCTAAGGAGCTCGAGCATAAGCGGATCCAGGACATCAATACGGGGGTGGGACTAAGGAGCTTGAGCATAGGCGGATCAAGGATTACCAATAGAGGAGGCACCGTCCGCAGGGCAAGGGGTGTAATCCGGAGCATAGAACGCAACTTTTGACACGTAAAATCCTTCCGATGGGCGCCAATTTTTGCATCTTAGGGGGAAAGGGTGGGAAGTGACATTTCAGGGGTGCCATTGAATGTTTGAGGGGCACCGTGGCCATTTCAGGGGGTGCTGAGGATGGACCAAAAGGAGGGGGGTGCACGTGCCTCCTATCCCCCCGCTACCCTGAATTCACCTTTTAGCTCCAGCCTCTCTGCCATTGCCTCCAAACATCCTTTGCTCATGCTATAGCTCTAGGCATTTTCACATGGGTGGGACTTAAGCCCACTAACGTCTCCCCCTTGTATCCGCTATCGTATTTAGACATGTAAATAATATATAAATCTCGTTGCACTCTATTTCATATTGTCGAACAATATTAATGAGAGTAAATCGGTCATGCAGATTTTGAATCCGGTCTTCAGGTCAATGAAAGGTCACTGCGCATGCACAGTGGAACTAATGGTAACAGAGGCTATCCCGGCAACCTACGGGTCGATTTTTTTGAAATTTTGTGAACAAGCAAATGACACGGAGTAAAAACCACAAATAATGTCATAGTGAAGCTGCACTGCCCTGCGCATGCGCAGTAGAAATCTTAAAGATAAGCCTTAAAGGTGAGGATATTTCAGAAGAGGACATGGACAGAGGAGAGCGAACATGCTTAAATTTAGTATGAAAGTTTTGACACCCTTGCTTACTACAAAGGTTAGTGCACATGCGCATTAGAACTTATGGTCAGGGAGGCTATCTCGGGAGCAAATAGGGCGATTGGGCTTAAACTTTGCGAGTAATAGCAGAATACTACCTGCTAATCCAAATTCACGGCTGCATGACACGGCATTGTGCTGCGCATGCTCAGTATGAATTCTAAGGAATATTAGGCTATAAGGGATAGTTTAGTTCAGGAGACAAACAAACGACATACCAACATGCTTCAGTGAATTATAACGGTATCTTCGCTCTCATTCACTGCAGACTTTACTGCGCATGTGGACTGGGACTTAGGATAACCGGAGCTAACTCGGCAACAAATAGGCTGAATTGTGTGAAGATCTCCAGGTGTAGGTGAAATATGGTCGGCAAACCCATAATATTTTATATTGTATCTCCTTTCTTCTGGGCATAGCCAGTCTTTACTTAACAAACCAAACTTTATACGTGTGATTATTTATGTGATGACATGAACAGACGACAAACGTGGCGCATAGTGCAGAGACATGTTAGTTTAGGAAAACATGGACTTACACATGGGACTGAATGTAGTCAGAATGAGAACATTAGACTTCAAGTCCTAACATCGCGTTAGTATATGTATCGTACTGCTGAAAACACTCGCCTGTCAATCGAACTGCTTGCCTAATGTACATTGTCACCGGATTCTCCTGCGCCGGAGCGGCACCTACCGAGGCCGCAGGCCGTGGTTGTTGTTGTTGTCTGTTCTGAGCGCTGGTATCAGAGACCTAAAACTTTTGTGGATAGAAGGCACTTCCAAATGAATAAGCACCACGGTTCTCAATTTTCAAAATTTTCAAAATTTTGCCCAGAATTTTGCATTATGTGATTTTTAACTTTTATTTTTCTATTTTTTGCTAATTCATCTACAGTCTCCAAACTTGCACCCTTTTACATCAGGGAACTTTGTAGTTCACGCAAAAAGTTTGAAAGAAAAAGTTATAAATTTAAGGCTCCAAATTAGCTTTTAAACTTTGCACCCTAAATTTGGCATAAAACTCATAGTATAAACTACAGGCTCGAAATATCTGAAGCTACAGCAGTTCAGGTTCTGAGTCAAATACCAATTTAAAGGCCGGTTTGTGCAGTACTGCACAAACACAGAAACGAAACAAAAACGGAAATTTAAGGGTCCTTTTTGGCCCATTCTGCGAAGGTCTGCATTTCCAAAAATATCAGTCAAACCCTTATATCTTCCGATCTAATTAAGATAAATTAGTTCCCATTTCAGATAATAAAAGAGAATAGCCTCTTTTATTATATATTTAGAGATAAAAATTTTCAGACTGAAACTTTTTATTTTAGAGGCAAAAATAAAATATAAGTTTTTGAAATTTTTATTCTCAGCCCCCTGGTTTCCAGACCATGATCGCTACGGTTTTTAACTTAACACGGCTGGATAGAAAACTTCGTTGCCGTCATTTTTCTCACTCATACCCCCACTTATCTCTTACGGCTTCCGCGCTATCAGCCGTAAAATACAGTTCAAAGTGGTAATTTTATCGGTTCATTTTTGCTTCACAACCGGGTTAGAGGTTAGAGGTTAGGTTAGGTGGTTAGAGTCATTGGAGGGAAATGAAATTTTGCATGCAGCTAGATAAGAGACATATGTCGACATTCCGTCTGGTTAAATATCAATGAAACACCATGTTACCTTTACTAACATGCCGTTTCTCCACGCATCGTTGTAGCACATCACCACGCGTCACCCCTGCGTCCACGCCGCGGCAACTGCCGGCGATCAGAGCGGCCGTTTCTGTTTATATTTATGTGGTTATGGTCTGGTAAAAAAGTACTCAATACTACCCATAATGCATCACAAGTAATTAGAGTACCGTAAAAGTACGAGTTTACAATAAGAGTATTATGTTTCTGTTTTTGGACCATGGGTGGATCCAGGGAATAAGTGGGCTAGGTGCCCCCCCACCCTTCTCCCCCATCCCTCTCCCCCAACCCCCAATCGACCATCGGCGCCCTCTGAAATTGTAAAGACACGCCTCTCAAGGTCGATGACGCTTCCTGAAATGTCGCTTCTCATACGCGGATCCAGGATTGCCTATCGGGGGCGAGGTGGAAGGGGAAACTTCCTGGTGGGCGCTATCTACACCAGGGACGCCACTTTTGGCCATAAAAACTTATCAAGTAGGCGCTAAATCCTATCAGTAGGCCCCGATAGCTGCATCTCGGGAAAAACGACATTTCAGGGGGTGCCAACGAACTTTCCAGGGGTTTCCGGGACAATTTCAGGGGGCGCTGAGATTCTATGGGAGGCACCTGTCCCCTTTCCTCCTTGGATCCGCCTATGTCGTTCCGGGGAGGGGGAACGGAGGTGGGGTCGTTACGGGTGTTGGGGTAAAGAGCTCGAGCATAAGCGGATCCAGAACATCAGCACGGGGGTAGGGGCTAAAGAGTTCGAGCATAGGCGGATCCAGGACATCAGTACGAGGGTGGGGCTAGGGAGTTAGAGCATAGGCGGATCCAGGACATCAGTACGAAGGTGGCGCTAAGGAAATAGAGCATAGGCGGATCCAGGACATTAGTACGGGGATGCAGCTAAGAAGCTCGAGCATTAGCGGATTCAGGACATCAGTAGGGGTGGGACTCGGGAGTTCCAGCATAGGCGGGTCCAGGACATCAGTAGGGGGGTAGGGGCTAAGAGTTCGAGCATAGGTGGATCCAGGGCAGTACGGAGGTGGGGCTACGGAGTTCGAGCATAAGCGAATCCAGGATATTAGTACGGGGATGGGGCTAAAGAGCTCGAGCATAGGCGGATCCAGGACATCAGTACGGGGTGGGGCTACAGAGATGGAGCATAAGCGGATCCAGGGCATAGTACGGGGTTAGAGGCTAAGGAGTTCGAGCATAGGCGGATCCAGGATATTAGTACGGGGGTGGGGCTAAGGAGCTCGAGCATAGGCGGATCCAGGACATCAGTACGGGGTTGGAACTCGGGAACTCAAGCATAGGCGGATCCAGGACATTAGTACGGAAATGGGGCTATGGAGCTCAAGCATAGGCGGATCCAGGACAGTACGGAGGTGGGGCTACGGAGTTCGAGCATAGGCGGAACCAGGACATCAGTAAGGGGGTGGGGCTAAGGAGCTCGAGCATAGGCGGATCCAGAACATCAGTACGGGGATGGGCCTAAGGAGTTCGAACATAGGAGGATCCAGGACATCAGTACGGGAGTGGGGCTAAGGAGCTCGAGCATATGCGGATTCAGGACATCAGTACGGGGATGGGCCTAAGGAGCTCGATCATAGGCGAATCCAGGGCATCAGTCCGCGGCTGGGGCTAAGGAGCTCGAGCATAGGCGGATCCAGGACATCAGTACGGGGTGGGGCTAAAGAGATGGTGCATAAGCGGATCCAGGACAGTACGGAGGTGGGGCTACTGAGTTTGAGCATAGGCGGATCCAGGGCATCAGTAAGGGAGTGGGGCTAAGGAGCTCGAGCATAGGCGGATCCAGGACATCAGTAAGGGGGTGGGGCTAAGGAGCTCGAGCATAGGCGGATCCAGGATATCAGTATGGGGGTGGGGCTAAGTTGCTCAAGCATAGGCGGATCCAGGATTACCGATTGTGGAGGCACCGTCCCGGGGGAAGGGGTGTAATCCGGAACATAGGGCGCAACTTTTGACACGCAAAATCCTTCCGATGGGCGCCGATTTTTGCATCTTAGGAGGAGGTTGAAGTGACATTTCAGGGGGTGCCATCGAATGCTTGAGGGGCGCCGTGGCCATTTTAGGGGGCGCCGAGGATCCACCAAAGGGGGCACGTGCCCCCTATCCCCCCACCGCCCTGAATTCACCTATTAGCTCCAGCCTACCTCCCATTGGCTCAAAACATCTGTGCCTATGCTATTGCCGTAAGCATTTTCACATGGGGGGGACTTAAGCCCACTAGCCTCGCCCCCTGTATCCGCTATCGTATTTAGACAAAATAATATATAAATCTCGTTGCACTCTATTCCATATTATCTAACAATATCAGAAGAGGAAATCGGTCGTGCAGATTTTAAATCTGGTCTTTAGGTCAATGAAAGGTAACTGCGCATGCGCAGTGAAACTAATGGAACAGAAACTATCCCGGTAGGTTACGGGTCCATTTTCTTGAAATTTTGTGAACAAGAAAATAACATGAAATGCAAACCACAAATAATGTCATAGGGAAGCTGCACTGCCCTGCGCATGCGGAGTAGAAATCTTAAAGATAAGCCTTAAAGGTTGAGGATATTTCAGAAGAGGACATGAACAAAGGAGAGCCAACATGCTTAGATTTAGTATGAAAGTTTTGACACCCTTGCTTACTACAAAGGTTAGCGCGCATGCGCATTAGAACTTTTGGTCATGGAGGCTATCTCGGGAGCCAATAGACCGATTGGGCTCAATTTTTGCGAGTAATAGCAGAATACTATGTGCTAATCCCAATTTACGGCATTATGACGTTGCATTGTTCTGCGAATGCGCAGTAGGAATTCTAAGGAATATTAGGCTATAAGGGATAGTTTTGACCAGGAGACAAACACGACATACCAACATGCTTCAGTCAATTATAACGGTATTTTCGCTCTCATTCACTGCAGACTTTACTGCGCATGTGAACTGGGACTTAGGGTAAACAAAGCTAACTCGGTAAGAAATAGGCTGAATTGTGTGAAGTTCTCCGGGTATAGGTGAAATATGGTCGGCAAACCCATACTATTTTATATTGTATCTCCTTTCTTTTGGCCATACCCAGTGTTTACTTAACAAACCAAAATTTATACGTGTGTTTATTTATTTGATGCTATGAACAGAGGGCAAACGTGGCGCAGTGTGCAGAAACATGTCAGTTTAGGAAAACATGGGCTTACACATGGGATCAAATGGAGTCATAATGAGTACACAAGACCTTAAGTCCCAACATCACGTTAGTATATGTATCATACTGCTGAAAACACTCGCCTGTCAATCGAACTATTTGCCTAACGTACATTGTCACCGGTTTCCCCTGCGCCGAAGCGGCACCTGCCGAGGCCGCAGGCCGAGGTTGTTGTTGTTGTCTGTTTTGTCTGTTCATCAGTACGGGCTGGGGCTAAGGAGCTCGAGCATAGGCGGATCCAGGACATCAGGACGGGGTTGGGCTAGGGAGCTAGAGCATAGGCGGATCCAGGACATCAGTACGGGGGTGGGCTAAGGACCTCGAGCATAGGCGGATCCAAGACAGTACGGAGGTGGGGCTACGGAGTTTGAGCATAGGCGGATCCAGGACATCAGTAAGGGAGTGGGGCTAAGGAGCCCGAGGATAGGCGGATCCAGGACATCAGTAAGGGGGTGGGGCTAAGGAGCTCGAGCATAGGCGGATCCAGGGCATCAGTTCGGGTGGGGCTAAGGAGCTCGAGCATAGGCGGACCCAGGACATCAGTATGGGGCTGGGGCTAAGGAGATCAAACATAGGCGGATCCAGGACATCAGCGCAGTGGTGGGGCTAAGGAGCTCGAGCATAGGCGGATCCAGGACATCAGTACAGGGGTGGGGCTAAGGAGCTCGGGCATAGGCGGACCCAGGACATCATTACGGGGATTGGCCTAAGGAGTTCGATCATAGGCGGATCTAGGACATCAGTACGGGGATGGAACTCGGGACCCTCAAGCATAGGCGGATCCAGGACATCAGTACGGGAATGGCGCTAAGGAGCTCGAGCATAGGCGGATCCAGGACATTAATACGGGGGTGAGGCTAAGGAGTTCGAGCATAGGCGGATCCAGGATATCAGTTCGGGGATGGGGTGAGGGAGCTCGAGCATAGGCGGATCCAGGTTTACCGATAGAGGAGGCACCGTCCCGGGGGAAGGGGTGTAATCCGGAACATAGGGCGCCACTTTTGACATGTAAAATCTTTCCGATGGGCGCCGATTTTTGCATCTTAGGGGGAAGGGGTGGGAAGTGACATTTCAGGGGGTGCCATGGAATGTTTCAGGGGGCGCCGTGGCCATTTCAGGGGGCGCCGAGGATCGACCAAAGGGGGCACGTGCCCCTATCCCCCCCAGCCGCCCTGAATTCACCTATTAGCTCCAGGCTCCCCGCCATTGCCTTAAAACATCCTCTGCCTATGCTATAGCTGTAGGAACTTTCACATGGGGGGGAGGGACAAGCCCACTAGCCTCGCCCCTTGTATCCGCTATCGTATTTAGACATATAAATAATATATAAATCTCGCTGCACTCTATTCCATATTATCGAACAATATTAATAAGAGGAAATCGGTCATGCAGATTTTGAATCTGGTCTTCAGGTCAATGAAAGGTCTCTGCACATGTGCAGTGAAACTAATGGATACAGAGGCTATCCCGGTAGCCTACGGGTCGATTTTCTTGAAATTTTGTGAACATGAAAATAACATGAAATGCAAACCACAAATAATGTCATAGTGAAGCTGCACTGCCCTGCGCATGCGCAGTAGAAATCCTAAACATAAGCCTTAAAGGTGAGAATATTTCAGAAGAAGACATGAACAAAGGAGAGCCAACATGCTTAGATTTAGTATGAAAGTTTTGACACCCTTGCTTACTACAAAGGTTAGCGCGCATGCGCATTAGTACTTTTGGTCATGGAGGCTATCTTGGGCGCCAATAGAGCGATTGGGCTTAAACTTTGCGAGTAATAGCAGAATACTACCTGCTAATCCAAATTCACGGCTGTATGACACGGCATTGTTCTGCGCTTGGCAGTAGGAATTCTAAGGGATATTAGGCTATAAGGGATAGTTTAGACCAAGAGACAAACACACGCATACCAACATCCTTCATTCAATTATAATGGTATCTTTGCTCTCATTCACTGCAGACTTTACTGCGCATGCGGACTGGGACTTAGGGTAACCGAAGCTAACTCAGCAACAAATAGGCTGAATTGTGCGAAGTTCTCCGGGCATAGGTGAAATATGGTCGGCAAACCCATAATATTTTATATTGTATGTCCTTTCTTCTGGGCATACGCAGTCCTTACTTAACAAACCAAACTTTATACGTTTGTTTACTTATGTGATGACATGAACAGAGGGCAAACGTGGCGCAGTGTGCAGAGACATGTTAGTTTAAAAAAAGGGCTTCCATATGGGATTGAATGGAGTCATAATGAGAACACAAGACCTCAAGTCCTAACATCGCGTTAGTATACGTATCATACTGCTGAAAACACTCGTCTGTCAATCGAACTGTTTGCCTAACGTACATTGTCACCGGCTTCTCCTGCGCCGGAGCGGCACCTGCCGAGGCCGCAGGCCGAGGTATTAGTAGTAGTAGTAGTTGTTTGTTCTGAGAACTGGTATCAGATACTTGAAGCTTGCAGGGATGAATGGCAGGAACCCATAAAAAATCCCGACGGCTGCAGATTTTCGAATTTTGCAAAAACTTTTACAAAATTTTGGATTATATTTTTCAAAATTTTTATTTTTCTATTTTTCTATTTTTAATCTACAGCTCTTAAACTTACACTCTTTTACAAACAATCAATTACCAGTTGTTGCTCAAAGTTTGAAGCAAAATATCCAAGTTTGTACTTCCAAAATTATTTTTTGAAACTTTTCCTTCGAACTTGTAGTGAAATGCATTACCAAAGTTATAAGTTCGAAATATCTGAAGATATGATGCTAGGTGTTTTAAACTGCATTTTTACAGACAGAATGGACTATGCATTACTGCATAGACACTAAACTGAACCAAAAGCATAATTTTGAAGGTCAGTTTTGGCCCTTTTCCAATACATTGCAATTATGGCCTAAAACTTTAAAACCACATAACTTTCGAAATTCTGGACATTTTTGAACGCAGTTTTCTTTGTTGAGATGGGTGTTGTCATTACAATAACATATTCTAAACTCAAATTTCTGAGTTAATGGGAATTATTTTTCTGCAAAAAATACAATATTTTTTTGTTTTTTGGGAATTTATGACTATATATATCCAAATTTTCTTTTCGAAATTGGTACCAAAAAAGCCCAGCTCAAGTTCTACAACCGTCTGCCTGACCATATTCGCGCGTCTCCCATAGGTTTTGAGCTGTATGATGATAAAGACTGAATTTGATGCGGTTTTCATAGGTTGTAATAGATTGAGCACTTGATAAAGTGCCTTTATACTCAACTGAGATATATGGCTCTCTTTATACTTGTAGTATGGGAAATTTTGAGCTCTGCCGTTTTTGCTTCATGACGCTCCGAGGACTAGTTCGCCACTGAGGGGCAAAATACTTCGGTCCCGTTTTTCCCGCAGCAGTAGTGACGTCATTCTGCCCTTCTTGCATGGACCCTCTGTGCTGCGGCATAAGGCTGCAGCCGGTTAATGCGTGCAAGAAAGGCATAACATTTCTATCCGAGTGTATACAGCGGGTGGCTAGCCGGTCGGGGCGGACGGGAACCTGACTAGAGGGCAGAGGGTGCCGAGGCGTGTTTAGAGATCCGAGGAAGTGAGCAGTGAAGCCCTCAGGCATCTAGGGAACGGTAGCAGGGTCCAGAGGGGTGCTGAGAAAGCTCATGGGAGACATTTCGGACGGGGGAGCAGTGAGGATGGGGGCTGGTACGGGACTGGAGCCTTCCCCGCCATTGACTCGGAACAGCTTCTGTCATTGTATTAACCATAGATATTCTGACAATGGGGGGGGAGTTCAGCCACTAGCTCCACCCATTGTATCTACCACCATTTGAATAGCCAGCATGTATGTATATAAGCATATGAAAGATTGAAGATTTCGTTGCACTCCGTACCAAATTACCGAGCAATATCAATGAGAGGCAATCGACCATGCAGATTTCGAATGTGGTATTTAGGTAAAAAAAGGTCACTGCGCATGCGCACTGGATTTAATGGTAACAGAGGCTATCTCGGCAGCCTACGGGTCGATTTTTTTCAAATTTTGTGAACAAAAGAATAGCACAAAATATAAGTAAAAATTTAATTGAAGCTGCACTGCTCTGTGCATGCGCAGAAGAAATTATGAAAATAAGCCTGAAAGGCTAGGATATTTCAGAGGAGGAACTGAACAGAGGGAAAGCCAACGTGCTTAAAGTTAGCATGATAGTTTTGTCATCCTTGGTAACAACAAAAGTCAGTGCGCATGCGCATTATAACTTATGGTCATGGAGGCTATCTCGGGAGCCAATAGACCGATTTCGCTCAAATTTTTGCGAGTAAAAGCAGAATATCATCTGCTAATCCTAATTGATGGCATTATGACGCTGCACTATTATGCGCATGTGCAGTAGGAATTCTAAGGAATAATAGGCTATAAGAGACCATTTAGACCAGGAGACAAACAAACGGCATATTGACATGCTTCAGTCAACTATAACGGTATCTTTGTTCTCAATCACTGCAGACGTTACTGCGCATGCGGACTGGGACTTAGGGTAACCGAAGCTAACTCGTTAAGAAATTGGCTGAATTGGGTGAAAATCTGCAGGTATAGGTGAATTACGGTCGGCAAACCCATCATATTTTATAATGTATCTCCTTTCTTATGGTCATGCCCAGTCTTTACTTAACAAAACAATCATTATACGTGTGTTTATTTATTTGATGACGTGAACAAAAGGCAAACGTGGCGCCGTGTGCAGAGACATGCTAATTTAGGAAAACATGGGCTTACAAAGGGGATTGAATGGAGTCATAACGAGAACACAAGACCTAAAGTCCGAAAATTGTGTTGGTATAAGTATCATACTGCTGAAAACACTCGCCTGTCAATCGAACTGTTTGCCTAACGTACATTGTCACCGGCTTCTCCTGCGCCGGAGCGGCACCTCCCGAGGCCGCAGGCCGAGGTCTGTTGTTGTTGTTGTTGTTGTCTGTTCTAAACGCTGGTATCAGAGACCTAAAACTTTTGTGGATAGAAGGCACTTCCAAATTAATAAGCACCACTGTTTACAATTTTCAAAAATTTTCAAAATTTTGCCCAGAATTTTGCAATATGTAATTTTTAACTTTTATTTTTCTATTTCTTGCTAATTCATCTAGACTCTTCAAACTTGCACCCTTTTACATCAGGGAAATTTGTAGTTCACACAAGAAATTGGAAAGAAAAAGGTTTAAATTTAGGTCTCTAAAATAATTTTTAAACTTTGCACCCTAAATTTGACATAAAACTCTTGGTCTAAACTATAAGCTCGAAATATGGGAAGCTACGGCAGTTCAGGTTCTAAGTCAAATATCCACTTATAGGCCTGTTTGTGCAGTTCTGCACAAACACAAAAACAAAATGAAAACGGAAATTTTAGGGTCCTTTTTGCATATTCCGTGAAGGTCTGTATTTCCCAAAATATCATTCAAACCCTTATATCTTCGAATCTAATTAATAAAATTTAGTTTCAATTTCAGATAATAAAAGAAAATAGCCTCCCCTTATTATATATTTAGAGATAAAAACTTTCAGACTGAAACTTTTTATTTTATAGGCAAAAATAAATTATAAGTTTCAAAACTTTTTATTCTCAGCCTTCTGGTTTCCAGAACATGATAGCTAGGGTATTGAACTTAACACGGCTTGACAGCAAACTTCGTTGCCGTCATTTTTCCTAATCATACCCGCCACTTATCTCTTACGGCGTCCGAGCTATAAGTCGTAAAATACATTTCAAAGTGGTAATTTTATCGGTTCAGTTTTGCTTCACACCGGGATTTAGGGTGGTTAGAGTCATTGCAGGGAAATGAAATTTTGCATGCAGCTAGGTAGGAGACATATCTTGCCATTACAACAGGTTGCATATCATTGCGACACCAGTCTACCTTTACTTAAATGTAATACATCATGCTAGTATGTTTCCCGTTTGAAACCTCACCCCGCCGTTCGGCCGTAGCGTCGCTGCAGGTGGCGCTATGGGAGCTGCTATCCGAGACAGATGCCAAAGCTATCTACGCATGCTAAAGACCAGCGCGAATGCCTGGTGGTGGCAGGGTAATCTGTCTCGTTTCGGCTCCTCTACTCGTGCGGCGGTGGCGTTGTCTGTTAGATATTCATATCAGTCGGACGGCCGGGTGACGGCCGTGCGGTGGGGTCCTGCGGGCTGTGGCGACTTGCGACGAATAAAAAACGAAATGGTGGTCAGGAACTGGTTTGCTTGTTTGGTTTGTTGTGTTTTGTTTCTTTACGTGTGTCCAAATCTTACTGTGTATGTGTGTGATACGTCCGGTAAAAGTGATGTGTTTTATGAGAGAGATAAGAGAGGCCCCACCACTTAAGCCTTCAAGCTTTTTGCGTCAATCTCTTTGTTATACCTGTCATATTGTTTCCGTCCAATAAAAGTTTATCATCTATCTATCTATCTACCCACTAGTTAATGTATCCTCTAACCATAGGTAACACTGGTTAAAGGATCCACCGTTGCACACAATTTCTTTCCCAGCCGAATAAACCTCTTTGTGGTCATACCATGACACGTGACTCCTTGCACTGCCTGCTTAAATCAACTGTATAAGCAGTGGCGGATCCAGGCCATTAGTATGGGGGTGGGACTAAGGAGGTGGAGCATAGGCGGATCCAAGACATCAGTACCGGAGTGGGGCGAGGGAGCTCGAGCATGGGCGGATCCAGGACATCAGTACAGGGTGGGGCTAAGGAGCTCGAGCATTGGCGGATCCAGGACATCAGGACGGGGTTGGGGCTAGGGAGCTAGAGCATAGGCGGATCCAGGACATCAGTACAGGGGTGGGGCTAAGGACCTCGAGCATAGGCGGATCCAAGACAGTACGGAGGTGGGGCTACGGAGTTTGAGCATAGGCGGATCCAGGACATCAGTAAGGGAGTGGGGCTAAGGAGCTCAAGCATAGGCAGATCCAGGACATCAGTAAGGGGGTGGGGCTAAGGAGCTCGATCATGGGCGGATCCAGGACATCAGTACAGGGGTGGGGCTAAGAAGCTCGAGCATAGGCGGACCCAAGACATCATTACGGGAATGGGCCTAAGGAGCTCGATCATAGGCGGATCCAGGACATCAGTGCGGGGTTGGAACTCGGGACCTCAAGCATAGGCGGATCCAGGACATAGGTACGGGAATGGCGCTAAGGAGCTCGAGCATAGGCGGATCCAGGAAATCAATACGGGGGTGAGGCTAAGGAGTTCGAGCATAGGCGGATCTAGGATATCAGTTCGGGGATGGGGTTAGGGAGCTCGAGCATAGGCGGATCCAGGTTTACCGATAGAGGAGGCACCGTCCCGGGGGAAGGGGTGTAATCCGGAACATGGGGCGGCACTTTTGACACGCAAAATCCTTCCGATGGGCGCCGATTTTTGCATCTGAGGGGGGGGGGGTGGGAAGTGACAGTTCAGGGGTGCCATCGAATGTTTCAGCGGCGCCGTGGCCATTTCAGGGGGTGCCGAGGATCGACCAAAGGGGGGCACGTGCCCCCTATCCCCCCTGCCGCCCTGAATTAACCTATTAGCTCCAGGCTCCCCGCCATTGCCTCAAAACATCCTCTGCCTATGCTATAGCTGTAGGCTTTTCACATGGGGAGACAAGCCCACTAGCTTCGCCCCTTGTATCCGCTATCGTATTTAGACATGTAAATAATATATAAATCTCGTTGCACTCTATTCCATATTATCGAACAATATCAATAAGAGGAAATCAGTCATGCAGATTTTGAATCTGGTCTTCAAGTTAATGAAAGGTCTCTGCACATATGCAGTGAAACTAATGGAAACAGAGGCTATCCCGGTAGCCTACGGGTCGATTTTCTTGAAATTTTGTGAACAAGAAAAAAACATGAAATGCAAACCACAAATAATGTCATAGTGAAGCTGCACTGCCCTGCGCATGCGCAGTAGAAATCTTAAACATAAGCCTTAAGGGTGAGGATATTTCAGAAGAAGACATGAACAGAGGAGAGTTAACATGTTTAAAATAGTATGAAAGTTTTGTCACCCTTGCTTACTACAAAGGTTAGTGCGCATGCGCATTAGAACTTATGGTCAGGGAGGCTATCTCGGGAGCCAATAGACCGATTGGGCTTAAATTTTGCGAGTAATAGCAGAATACTACGTGCTAATCCAAATTCACGGCTGTATGACACGGCATTGTTCTGCGCACGCGCAGTAGGAATTGTAAGGAATATTAGGCTATAAGGGATAGTTTAGACCAAGAGACAAACACACGACATACCAACATGCTTCAGTCAATTATAACGGTATCTTCGCTCTCATTCACTGCAGACTTTACTGCGCATGCGGACTGGGACTTAGGTTAACCGAAGCCAACTCGGCAACAAATAGGCTGAATTGTGCGAAGTTCTCCGGGTATAGGTGAAATATGATCGGCAAACCCATAATATTTTATCTTGTATGTCCTTTCTTCTGGGCATACCCAGTCCTTACTTAACGAACCAAACTTTATACGTGTGTTTATTTAGGTGATGACATGAACAGAGGGCAAACGTGGTGCAGTGTGCAGAGACATGTTAGTTTAGAAAAAAGGGCTTACACATGGGATTGGATGGTGTCATAATGAGAACACAAGACCTCAAGTCCTAACATCGCGTTAGTATATGTATCATACTGCTAAAAACACTCGTCTGTCAATCCAACTGTTTGCCTAACGTACATTGGCACCGGCTTCTCCTGCGCCGGAGCGGCACCTGCCGAGGCCGCAGGCCGAGGTTGTTGTTATTGTCTGTTTTGAGCGCTGGTATTAGAGACCTAAAGCGTTTTTGGATAGAAGGCACTTCCAAATGAATAAGCACCACGGTTCTCAATTTTCAAAATTTTCAAAATTTTGCCCAGAATTTTGCATTATGTTATTTTTAACTACTATTTTTCTATATTTTGCTAGTTCATCTAGACTCTTTAAACTTGCACCCTTTTACATCAGGGAAATTTGTAGTTCACACAAAAAGTTGGAAAGAAAAAGATTTAGATTTAAGTCTAAATTAACTTTTAAACCTTGCACCCTAAATTTGACTTAAAACTCATGGTCTAAACTTTAAGTTTGAAATATCTGAACCTACGGCAGTTCAGGTTCTAAGTCAAATATCCACTTATAGGCCTGTTTGTGCAGTTCTGCACAAACACAAAAACAAAATGAAAACGGAAATTTTTCCATTTCAGATAATAAAAGAGAAGGGCCACCCTTATTATATATTTAGAGATAACAACTTTCAAACTGAAACTTTTTATTTTAGAGGCAAAAATAAAATACAAGTTTTTAAAATTTTTATTCTCAGCCCCCTGGTTTCCAGACCATGATAGCTACGGTACTGAACTTAACACGGCTGGATAGAAAACTTCGTTGCCGTCATTTTTCTCACTCTTACCCCCCACTTATGTCTTACGGCTTCCGCGCTATAAGCCGTAAAATACATTTCGAAGTGGTAATTTTATCGGTTCATTTTTGCTTCACACCTGGGTTTAGGGTGGTTAGAGTCATTGGAGGGAAATGAAATTTTGCATGCAGCTAGATAAGAGACATATGTCGACATTCCATGTGGTTAAATATCAATGAAACACCATGTTACCTTTACTAACATGCCGTTTCTCCACGCATCGTTGTAGCACATCACCACGCGTCACCCCTGCGTCCACGCCGCGGCAACTGCCGGCGATCAGAGCAGCCGTTTCTGTTTATATTTATGTGGTTATGGTCTGGTAAAAAAGTACCCAATACTACCCATAATGCATCACAAGTAATTAGAGTACCGTAAAAGTACGAGTTTACAATAAGAGTATTATGTTTCTGTTTTTGGACCATGGGTGGATCCAGGGAATAAGTGGGCTAGGTGCCCCCCCCCCACCCTTCTCCCTCCATCCCTCTCCCCCAACCCCCAATTGACCATCGGCGCCCTCTGAAATTGTAAAGACACGCCTCTCAAGGTCGATGACGCTCCCTGAAATGTCGCTTCTCATAAGCAGATCCAGGATTGCCTATCGGGGGCGAGGTGGAAGGGGAAACTTCCTGGTGGGCGCTATCTACACCAGGGACGCCACTTTTGACCGGAAAACCTATCAAGTAGGCGCTAAAACCTATCAGTAGACCCCGATACCTGCATCTCGGGGAAAACAACATTTCAGGGGGTGCCATCGAACTTTCCAGGGGTTTCCGGGACAATTTCAGGGGGCGCTAAGATTCTATGGGGGCACCTGTCCCCTTTCCCCCTTGGATCCGCCTATGTCGTTTCGGGGGGGAACGGAGGTGGGGTCGTTATGGGTGTTGGGGTACAAGCCCGAGCATAAGCGGACCCAGAACATCAGCACGGGGGTAGGGGCTAAAGAGTTCGAGCATAGGCGGATCCAGGACATCAGTACGAGGGTGGGGCTAGGCAGTTAGAGCATAGGCGGATCCAGGACATCAGTACGAGGGTGGCGCTAAGGAGTTAGAGCATAGGCGGATCCAGGACATTAGTACGGGGATGGGACTAAGAAGCTCGAGCATTAGCGGATTCAGGACATCAGTAAGGGTGGGACTCGGGAGTTCCAGCATAGGCAGGTCCAGGACATCAGTAGGGGGGTAGGGGCTAAGAGTTCGAGCATAGGCGGATCCAGGGCAGTACGGAGGTGGGGCTACGGAGTTCGAGCATAAGCGAATCCAGGATATTAGTACGGGGATGGGGCTAAAGAGCTCGAGCATAGGCGGATCCAGGACATCAGTACGGGGTGGGGCTAAGGAGCTCGAGCATAAGCGGATCCAGGACATCAGTACGGGGGTAGAGGCTAAGGAGTTCGAGCATAAGCGGATCCAGGATATCTGTACGGGGATGGGACTAAGGAGCTCGAGCATAGGCGGATATAGGTCATCAGTTCGGGGGTGGGGTTAAGGAGCTCGAGCATAAGCGGATCCAGGGCATCAGTACGGGGTGGTGCTAAGGAAATCGAGCATAGGCGGATCCAGGAAATCAGTATGGGGGTAGGGCTAGTTGGCTCGTGCATAAGCGGATCCAGGACATCAGTAGGGGGTAGGGGCTATGGAGTTCGAGCATAGGCGGATCCAGGGCATTACAGAGGTGGGGCTACGGAGTTCGAGCATAGGCAGATCCAGGACATCAGTAAGGGGTTGGGGTAAGGAGCTCGAGCATAGGCGGATCCAGGACATCAGTACGGGGGTGGGGCTAAAGAGCTCGAGCATAGGCGGATCCAGGACATCAGTTCGGTGGTGGGGATGAGGTCTCGAGCTGGGGCATAACTCGGTAACAAATAGGCTGAATTGGGTGAAAATCTGCAGGTTTAGGTGAAATACTGTCGGAAAACCCGCCATATTTTATATTGCATTGCCTTTCTTCTGGTCATGCTTAGTCTTTGCTTAACTAAACAAAGATTATACGTGTGTTTATTTACGTGATGACATGAACAGAGGGCAAGCGTGGTGCAGTATGCAGATACACGCTAATTTAGGAAAACATGGGCCTAGACAGGGGATTAAATGGAGCCATAATGAGAACACAAAACCTAAAACTCAAACATTGCGTTGTTATAAGTATCAAACTGCTAAAAACACTCGCCTGTCAATCGAACTGTTTGCCTAACGTACATTGTCACCGGCTTCTCCTGCGCCGGTGCGGCACCTGCCGAGGCCGCAGGCCGAGGTTGTTGTAGTAGTAGTAGTAGCTGTTTGTTCTGAGGACTGGTATCAGATACTTGAAGCTTGCAGGGATGAATGGCAGGAACCCATAAAAAATCCCGACGGCTGCAGATTTTCGAATTTTGCAAACACTTTTACAAAGTTTTGGATTATATTTTTCAAAATTTTTATTTTTCTATTTTTCTATTTTTAGTCTACAGCTCTTAAACTTAGACTCTTTTACACACAATCAATTACGAGTTGTTGCTCAAAGTTTGAAGCAAAATATCCAAGTTTGTACTTCCAAAATTATTTTTTGAAACTTTTCCCTCGAACTTGTAGTGAAATGCATTACCAAAGTTATAAGTTCGAAATATCTGAAGATATGATGCTAGGTGTTCCAAACTGGATTTTTACAGACAGAATGGACTATGCATTATTGCATAGACACTAAACTGAACCAAAAGCATAATTTTGAAGGTCAGTTTTGGCCCTTTTTCCAAAACATTGCAATTATGGCCTAAAACTTTAAAACCACATAACTTTCAAAATTCTTAACATTCTTTAACGCAGTTTTCTTTGTTGAGATGGGTATTGTCATTACAACAACATATTCGAAACTCAAATTTCTGAGCTAATGGGAATTATTTTTCTGCAAAAAATACAATATTTTTTTGTTTTTTGGGAATTTATGACTATATATATCCAAATTTTCTTTTCGAAATTGGTACCAAAAAAGCCCAGCTCAAGTTCTACAACCGTCTGCCTGACCATACTCGCGCATCTCCCATAGGTTTTGAGCTGTATGATGATAAAGACTGAATTTGATGCGGTTTTCATAGGTTGTAATAGATTCATCACGTGATAAAGTGCCCTTATACTCAACTGAGATATATGGCTCTCTCTATACTTGTAGTATGGGAAATTATGAGCTCTGCCGTTTTTGTTTCATGACGCTCCAACGACTAGTTTGCCACTGAGGGGCAAAATACTTTGGTCCCGTTTTTCCCGCAGCAATAGTGACGTCATTCTGCCCTTGTTGCATGGACCCTCTGTGCTGCGGCAGCAGGCTGCAGCCGGTAAATGCGTGCAAGAAAGGCATAACGTTTCTATCTGAGTGCATACAGCGGGTGGCTAGCCGATCGGGGCGGACGGGAACCTGACTAGAGGGCAGAGGGTGCCGAGGCGTGTTTAGAGATCCGAGGAAGCGAGCAGTGATGCCCTCAGGCATCTAGGGAACGGTAGCAGGGTCCAGAGGCGTAATGAGAAAGCTCATGGGAGACATTTCGGACGGGGGAGCAGTGAGGATGGGGGGCTGGTACGGGACTGGAGCCTTCCCCGCCATTGACTCGCAACAGCTTCTGTCTTTGTATTAACCATAGATATTCTGACATTGGGGGGGGAGTTCAGCCCCTAGCTCCACCCATTGTATCTACCACCATTTGAATAGCCACCATGTATGTATATAAGCATATGAAAGATTGAAGATTTCGTTGCACTCCGTACCAAATTACCGAACAATATCAATGATAGGCAATCGACCATGCAGATTTCGAATTTGGTATTTAGGTCAAAAAAGGTCATTGCGCATGCGCACTGGATTTAATGTTAACAGAGGCTATCTCGGCAACCTACGGGTCGATTTTTTTCAAATTTTGTGAACAAAAGAATAGCACGAAATATAAGTCAAAAATGTCATTGAAGCTGCACTGCTCTGCGCAAGCGCAGAAGAAATTATGAAAATAAGCCTGAAAGGCTAGGATATTTCAGAGGAGGAGCTGAACAGAGGGAAAGCCAACGTGCTTAAAGTTAGCATGAATGTTTTGTCATCCTTGGTAACAACAAAAGCCAGTGCGCATGCGCACTAGAACTTATGGTCATGGAGGCTATCTCGGGAGCCAATAGACCGATTTCGCTTAAATTTGTGCGAGTAAAAGCAGAATATCATCTGCTAATCCAAATTGATGGCATTATGACGCTGCACTGTTATGCGCATGTGCAGTAGGAATTCTAAAGAATAATAGGCTATAAGGGATCATTTAGACCAGGAGACAAACAAACGGCATATTGGCATGCTTCAGTCAACTATAACGGTATCTTTGCTCTCAATCACTGCAGACGTTACTGCGCATGCGGACTGGGACTTAGGGTAACCGAAGCTAACTCGTTAAGAAATTGGCTGAATTGGGTGAAAATCTGCAGGTATAGGTGAATTACGGTCGGCAAACCCATCATATTTTATAATGTATCTCCTTTCTTCTGGCCATACCCAGTGTTTACTTAAGAAACCAAACTTTATACGTGTGTTTATTTATGTGATGCTATGAACAGAGGGCAAACGTGGCGCAGTGTGCAGAAACATGTTAGTTTAGGAAACATGGGCTTACACATGGGATCGAATGGAGTCATAATGAGGACACAAGACCTCAAGTCCCAACATCGCGTTAGTATATGTATCATACTGCTGAAAACACTCGCCTGTCAATCGAACTATTTGCCTAACGTACATTGTCACCGGCTTCTCCTGCGCCGGAGCGGCACCTGCCGAGGCCGCAGGCCGAGGTTGTTGTTGTTGTTGTCTGTTCTGAGCGCTGGTATCAGAGGCCTAAAACTTCTGTGGATAGAAAGCACTTCCAAATGAATAAGCACCACGGTTGTCAATTTTCAAAATTTTCAAAATTTTGCCCAAATATTTGCATTATGTGATTTTTAGCTTTTATTTTTCTATTTTTTGCTAATTCATCTAGGGTATTCAAACTTGCATCCTTTTACATCAGAGAAATTTGTAGTTCACACAAAAAAATGAAAGAAAAATTTTAAATTTATGGCTCTAAATTAGCTTTTAAACTTTGCATCCTAAGTTTGGCATAAAACTCATGGTCTAAACTATAGGCTCGAAATATCTGAACCTACGGCAGTTCAGGTTCTAAGTCAAATATCCACTTATAGGCCTGTTTGTGCAGTTCTGCACAAACACAAAAACAAAATGAAAACGGAAATTTGAGGGTCCTTTTTGGCATATTTCGTGAAGGTCTGTATTTCCCAAAATATCATTCAAACCCTTATATCTTCGGATCTAATTAATAAAATTTAGTTTCCTTTTCAGATAATAAAAGAGAATAGCCTCCCTTATTATATATTTAGAGATAAAAACTTTCAGACTGAAACTTTTTATTTTATAGGCAAAAATAAATTATAAGTTTCGAAACTTTTTATTCTCAGCCCCTGGTTTCCAGAACATGATAGCTAGGGTATTGAACTTAACACGGCTGGATAGCAAACTTCGTTGCCGTCATTTTTTTCACTCATACCCCCCCCACTTATCTCTTACGGCGTCCGAGGTATAAGTCGTAAAATACATTTCAAAGTGGTAATTTTATCGGTTCAGTTTTGCTTCACACCGGGGTTTAGGGTGGTTAGAGTCATTGCAGGGAAATGAAATTTTGCATGCAGCTAGGTAAGAGACTTATCTTGCCATTGCAAAAGGTTGCATATCATTGCGACACCAGTCTACCTTTACTTAAATGTAATACACAATGCTAGTATGCTTCCCGCTCGAAACCTCACCCCGCCGTTCGGCCGTAGCGTCGCTGCGGGCGGCGCACTGGTAGCTGCTATCCGAGACAGATGCCATAGCTATGTACGCATGCTATAGACCAGAGCCAATGCCCGGTGGTGGCAGGGTAGTCTGTCTCGTTTCGGCTCCTCTACTCGTGCGGCGGGCGCGTTGTCTATTAGATATTCATTTCAGTCGGACGGCCGGATGACGGCCGTGCAGTAGGGTCCCGCTCGCTGTGCCGACTTGCGACGAATAAGAAACAAAATGGTGGTTAGGAACTGGTTTGCTTGTTTGGTTTGTTGTGTTTTGTTTCTTTATGTGTGTCCAAATCTTACTGTGTATGTGTGTGATAGGTCCGGTAAAAGTGATGTGTTTTATGAGAGAGAAAAGAGAGGCCCCACCACTTAAGCCTTCGGGCTTTTGCGTCAATCTATTTGTTATACCTGTCATATTGTTTCCGTCCAATAAAAGTTTATCATCTGTCTATCCATCTACCCACTAGTTAATGCATCCTCTAACCATAGGTAGCACTGGCCAAAGGGTCCACCGTTGCACACTATTTCTTTCCCAGCCGAATAAACCTCTTTGTGGTGATACCATGACACGTGACTCCTTGCACTCCCTGCTTAAATCAACTGAATAAGCAGTGGCGGATCCAGGCAATTAGTATGGAGGTGGGACTAAGGAGCTCGAGCATAGGCGGATCCAAGACATCAGTACCGGAGTGGGGCGAGGGAGTTTGAGCATAGGCGGATCCAGGACATCAGTACGGGTTGGGGCTAAGGAGCTCGAGCATAGGCGGATCCAGGACATCAGGACGGGGTTGGGGCTAGGGAGCTAGAGCATAGGCGGATCCTGGACATCAGTACGGGGGTGGGGCTAAGAACCTCGAGCATAGGCGGATCCAAGACAGTACGGAGGTAGGGCTACGGAGTTTGAGCATAGGCGGATCCAGGACATCAGTAAGGGAGTGGGGCTAAGGAGCTCGATCATAGGCGGATCCAGGACATCAGTAAGGGGGTGGGGCTAAGGAGCTCGAGCATAGGCAGATCCAGGGCATCAGTAGGGGTAGGGCTAAGGAGCTCAAGCATAGGCGGATCCAGGATATCAGTACGGGGATGGACCTAAGGAGCTCGAGCATAGCCGGATCCAGGACATCAGTTCGGGGTGGGGCTAAGGAGCCTGAGCATAGGCGGACCCAGGACATCAGTACGGGGGTGGGGCTAAGGAGATCAAACATAGGCGGATCCAGGTCATCAGCGCAGTGGTGGGGCTAAGGAGCTCGAGCATAGGCGGATGCAGGACATCAGTACAGGGGTGGGGCTAAGGAGCTCGGGCATAGGCGGACCCAGGACATCATTACGGGGATTGGCCTAAGGAGTTCGATCATAGGCGGATCTAGGACATCAGTACGGGGATGGAACTCGGGACCCTCAAGCATAGGCGGATCCAGGACATCAGTACGGGAATGGCGCTAAGGAGCTCGAGCGTAGGCGGATCCAGGACATTAATACGGGGGTGAGGCTAAGGAGTTCGAGCATAGGCGGATCCAGGATATCATTTCGGGGATGGGGTGAGGGAGCTCGAGCATAGGCGGATCCAGGTTTACCGATAGAGGAGGCACCGTCCCGGGGGAAGGGGTGTAATCCAGAACATAGGGCGCCACTTTTGACATGCAAAATCCTTCCGATGGGCGCCGATTTTTGCATCTTAGGGGGAGGGGGTGGGAAGTGACATTTCAGGGGGTGCCATCGAATGTTTCAGGGGTCACCGTGGCCATTTCAGGGGGCGCCGAGGATCGACCAAAGGGGGGGCACGTGCCCCCTATCCCCCCGCCGCCCTGAATTCACCTATTAGCTCCAGGCTCCCCGCCATTGCCTGAAAACATCCTCTGCCTATGCTATAGCTGTAGGCATTTTCACATGGGGGAGGGACAAGCCCACTAGCCTCGCCCCTTGTATCCGCTATCGTATTTAGACATATAAATAATATATAAATCTCGTTGCACTCTATTCCATATTATCGAACAATATCAATAAGAGGAAATCGGTCATGCAGATTTTGAATCTGGTCTTCAGGTCAATGAAAGGTCTCTGCACATGTGCAGTGAAACTAATGGATACAGAGGCTATCCCGGTAGCCTACGGGTCGATTTTCTTGAAATTTTGTGAATATGAAAATAGCATGAAATGCAAACCACAAATAATGTCATAGTGAAGCTGCACTGCCCTGCGCATGCGCAGTAGAAATCCTAAACATAAGCCTTAAAGGTGAGAATATTTCAGAAGAAGACATGAACAAAGGAGAGCCAACATGCTTAGATTTAGTATGAAAGTTTTGACACCCTTGCTTACTACAAAGGTTAGCGCGCATGTGCATTAGAACTTTTGGTCATGGAGGCTATCTTGGGCGCCAATAGACCGATTGGGCTTAAACTTTGCGAGTAATAGCAGAATACTACCTGCTAATCCAAATTCACGGCTGTATGACACGGCATTGTTCTGCGCATGCGCAGTAGGAATTCTGAGGGATATTAGGCTATAAGGGATAGTTTAGACCAAGAGACAAACACACAACATACCAACATGCTTCAGTCAATTATAACGGTATCTTCGCTCTCATTCACTGCAGACTTTACTGCGCATGCGGACTGGGACTTAGGGTAACCGAAGCTAACTCGGCAACAAATAGGCTGAATTGTGCGAAGTTCTCCGGGTATAGGTGAAATATGGTCGGCAAACCCATAATATTTTATATTGTATGTCCTTTCTTCTGGGCATACGCAGTCCTTACTTAACAAACCAAACTTTATACGTTTGTTTACTTATGTGATGACATGAACAGAGGGCAAACGTGGCGCAGTGTGCAGAGACATGTTAGTTTAGAAAAAAGGGCTTCCATATGGGATTGAATGGAGTCATAATGAGAACACAGGACCTCAAGTCCTAACATCGCGTTAGTATTCGTATTATACTGCTGAAAACACTCGTGTGTCAATCGAACAGTTTGCCTAACGTACATTGTCACCGGCTTCTCCTGCGCCGGAGCGGCACCTGCCGAGGCCGCAGGCCGAGGTAGTAGTAGTAGTAGTAGTTGTTTGTTCTGAGGACTAGTATCAGATACTTGAAGCTTGCAGGGATGAATGGCAGGAACCCATAAAAAATCCCGACGGCTGCAGATTTTCGAATTTTGAAAACACTTTTACAAAATTTTGGATTATAATTTTTCAAAATTTTTATTTTTCTATTTTTCTATTTTTAGTCTACAGCTCTTAAACTTACACTCTTTTACACACAATCAATTACCAGTTGTTGCTCAAAGTTTGAAGCAAAATATCCAAGTTTGTACTTCCAAAATTATTTTTTGAAACTTTTCCCTCGAACTTGTAGTGAAATGCATTACCAAAGTTATAAGTTCGAAATATCTGAAGATATGATGCTAGGTGTTCCAAACTGCATTTTTACAGACAGAATGGACTATGCATTACTGCATAGACACTAAACTGAACCAAAAGCATAATTTTGAAGGTCAGTTTTGGCCCTTTTTCCAAAACATTGCAATTATGGCCTAAAACTTTAAAACCACATAACTTTAAAATTCTGGACATTTTTTAACGCAGTTTTCTTTGTTGAGATGGGTATTGTCATTACAACAACATATTCTAAACTCAAATTTCTGAGTTAATGGGAATTATTTTTCTGCAAAAAGTACAATATTTTTTGTTTTTTGGGAATTTATGACTATATATATCCAAATTTTCTTTTCGAAATTGGTACCAAAAAAAGCCCAGCTCAAGTTCTACAACCGTCTGCCTGACCATACTCGCGCGTCTCCCATAGGTTTTGAGCTGTATGATGATAAAGACTGAATTTGATGCGGTTTTCATAGGTTGTAATAGATTCATCACGTGATAAAGTGCCCTTATACTCAACTGAGATATATGGCTCTCTCTATACTTGTAGTATGGGAAATTATGAGCTCTGCCGTTTTTGTTTCATGACGCTCCGACGACTAGTTTGCCACTGAGGGGCAAAATACTTTGGTCCCGTTTCTCCCGCAGCAGTAGTGACGTCGTTCTGCCCTTGTTGCATGGACCCTCTGTGCTGCGGCAGCAGGCTGCAGCCGGTAAATGCGTGCAAGAAAGGCATAACGTTTCTATCTGAGTGCATACAGCGGGTGGCTAGCCGGTCGGGGCGGACGGGAACCTGACTAGAGGGCAGAGGGTGCCGAGGCGTGTTTAGAGATCCGAGGAAGCGAGCAGTGATGCCCTCAGGCATCTAGGGAACGGTAGCAGGGTCCAGAGGCGTAATGAGAAAGCTCATGGGAGACATTTCGGACGGGGGAGCAGTGAGGATGGGGGCTGGTACGGGACTGGAGCCTTCCCCGCCATTGACTCGCAACAGCTTCTGTCTTTGTATTAACCATAGATATTCTGACATTGGGGGGGGAGTTCAGCCCCTAGCTCCACCCATTGTATCTACCACCATTTGAATAGCCACCATGTATGTATATAAGCATATGAAAGATTGAAGATTTCGTTGCACTCCGTACCAAATTACCGAACAATATCAATGATAGGCAATCGACCATGCAGATTTCGAATTTGGTATTTAGGTAAAAAAGGTCACTGCGCATGCGCACTGGATTTAATGTTAACAGAGGCTATCTCGGGAACCTACGGGTCGATTTTTTTCAAATTTTGTGAACAAAAGAATAGCACGAAATATAAGTCAAAAATTTCATTGAAGCTGCACTGCTCTGCGCATGCGCAGAAGAAATTATGAAAATAAGTCTGAAAGGCTAGGATATTTCAGAGGAGGAGCTGAACAGAGGGAAAGCCAACGTGCTTAAAGTTAGCATGAATGTTTTGTCATCCTTGGTAACAACAAGTCAGTGCGCATGCGCATTAGAACTTATGGTCATGGAGGCTATCTCGGGAGCCAATAGACCGATTTCGCTTAAATTTTTGCGAGTAAAAGCAGAATATCATCTGCTAATCCTAATTGATGGCATTATGACGCTGCACTATTATGCGCATGTGCAGTAGGAATTCTAAAGAATAATAGGCTATAAGGGATCATTTAGACCAGGAGACAAACAAACGGCATATTGACATGCTTCAGTCAACTATAACGGTATCTTTGCTCTCAATCACTGCAGACGTTACTGCGCATGCGGACTGGGACTTAGGGTAACCGAAGCTAACTCGTTAAGAAATTGGCTGAATTGGGTGAAAATCTGCAGGTATAGGTGAATTACGGTCGGCAAACCCATCATATTTTATAATGTATCTCCTTTCTTCTGGCCATACCCAGTGTTTACTTAACAAACCAAAATTTATACGTGTGTTTATTTATGTGATGCTATGAACAGAGGGCAAACGTGGCGCAGTGTGCAGAAACATGTTAGTTTAGGAAAACATGGGCTTACACATGGGATCGAATGGAGTCATAATGAGGACACAAGACCTCAAGTCCCAACATCGCGTTAGTATATGTATCATACTGCTGAAAACACTCGCCTGTCAATCGAACTATTTGCCTAACGTACATTGTCACCGGCTTCTCCTGCGCCGGAGCGGCACCTGCCGAGGCCGCAGGCCGAGGTTGTTGTTGTTGTTGTCTGTTCTGAGCGCTGGTATCAGAGGCCTAAAACTTCTGTGGATAGAAAGCACTTCCAAATGAATAAGCACCACGGTTGTCAATTTTCAAAATTTTCAAAATTTTGCCCAAATATTTGCATTATGTGATTTTTAGCTTTTATTTTTTATTTTTTGCTAATTCATCTAGGGTATTCAAACTTGCATCCTTTTACATCAGAGAAATTTGTAGTTCACACAAAAAAAAATGAAAGAAAAATTTTAAATTTATGGCTCTAAATTAGCTTTTAAACTTTGCATCCTAAGTTTGGCATAAAACTCATGGTCTAAACTATAGGCTCGAAATATCTGAACCTACGGCAGTTCAGGTTCTAAGTCAAATATCCACTTATAGGCCTGTTTGTGTAGTTCTGCACAAACACAAAAACAAAATGAAAATGGAAATTTAAGGGTCCTTTTTGGCCCATTCCGTGAAGGTCTGCATTTCCCGAAATATCATTCAAACCCTTATATCTTCCGATCTAATTAATAAAAATTAGTTCCCATTTCATATAATAAAAGAGAACAGGCTCCTTTATTATATATTTAGAGATAAAAACTTTCAGACTGAAACTTTTTATTTTAGAGGCAAAAATAAAATACAAGTTTTTAAAATTTTATTCTCAGCCCCCTGGTTTCCAGACCATGATAGCTACGGTATTGAACTTAACACGGCTGGATAGAAAACTTCGTTGCCGTCATTTTTCTCACTCATACTCCCCACTTATCTCTTACGGCTTCCGCGCTATAAACCGTAAAATACATATCAAAGTGGTAATTTTATCGGTTCATTTTTGCTTCACACCGGGGTTTAGGGTGGTTAGAGTCATTGGAGGGAAATGAAATTTTGCATGCAGCTAGAGAAGAGACATATGTCGACATTCCATCTGGTTAGATATCAATGAAACACCAAGTTACCTTTACTAACATGCCGTTTCTCCACGCATCGTTGTAGCACATCACCACGCGTCACCCCTGCGTCCACGCCGCGGAAACTGCCGGCGATCGGAGCGGCCGTTTCTGTTTATATTTATGTGGTTATGGTCTGGTAAAAAAGTACCCAATACTACCCATAATGCATCACAAGTAATTAGAGTACCGTAAAAGTACGAGTTTACAATAAGAGTATTATGTTTCTGTTTTTGGACCATGGGTGGGTCCAGGGAATAAGTAGGCTAGGTGCCCCCCCCACCCTTCTCCCCCATCCCCCTCCCCCATCCCCCAATCGACCATCGGCGCCCTCTGAAATTGTAAAGACACGCCTCTCAAGGTTGATGACGCTCCCTGAAATTTCGCTTCCCATACGCGGATCCAGGATTGCCTATCGGGGGCTAGGTGAAAGGGGAAACTTCCTGGTGGGCGCTATCTACACCAGGGACGCCACTTTTGGCCGGAAAAACCTATCAAGTAGGCGCTAAATCCTACCAGTAGGCCCCGATATCTGCATCTCGGGAAAAATGACATTTCAGGGGGTGCCAACGACTTTTCCAGGGGTTTCCGGGACCATTTCAGGGGGCGCTAAGATTCTATGGGTGGCACCTGTCCCCTTTCCCCCTTGGATCCGCCTATGTCGTTTCGGGAGGGGGGGGCACGGAGGTGGGGTCGTTACGGGTGTGGGGGTAAGGATCTCGAGCATAAGTGGATCCAGAACATCAGCACGGGGGTAGGGGCTAAAGAGTTCGAGCATAGGCGGATCCAGAACATCAGTACGAGGGTGGGGCTAGGGTGTTAGAGCATAGGCGGATCCAGGACATCAGTGGGGGGTAGGGGCTAAGGAGTTCGAGCATAGGCGGATCCAGGGCAGTACGGAGGTGGGGCTACGGAGTTCGGGCATAGGCGAATCCAGGATATTAGTACGGGGATGGGGCTAAAGAGCTCGAGCATAGGCGGATCCAGGACATCAGTACAGGGTGGGGCTAAAGAGATGGAGCATAAGCGGATCCAGGACATAGTACGGGGTTAGAGGCTAAGGAGTTCGAGCATAGGCGAATCCAGGATATTAGTACGGGGATGGGGCTAAAGAGCTCGAGCATAGGCGGATCCAGGACATCAGTACAGGGTGGGGCTAAAGAGATGGAGCATAAGCGGATCCAGGACATAGTACGGGGTTAGAGGCTAAGGAGTTCGAGCATAGGCGAATCCAGGATATTAGTACGGGGGTGGGGCTAAGGAGCTCGAGCATAGGCGGATCCAGGCATCAGTACGGCGATGAACCTAAGGAATTCGAGCATAGGTGGATCCAGGATATCAGTTCGGGGGTGGGGCTAAGGAGCTTGAGCATAGGCGGATCAAGGATTACCGATAGAGGAGGCACCGTCCGCAGGGGAAGGGGTGTAATCCGGAGCATAGGGCGCCACTTTGGCACGCAAAATCCTTCCGGTGGACGCGAATTTTTGGATCTTAGGGGAAGAGGGTGGGAAGTGACATTTCAGGGGTGCCATCGAATGTTTGAGGGGGCGCCGTGGCCATTTCAGGGGGTGCTGAGGATCGACCAAGGGGGGTGCACGTGCCCCTATCCCCCCGCTGCCCTGAATTCACCTATTAGCTCCAGCCTCTCTGCCATTGCCTCCAAACATCCTTTGCTTATGCTAGAGCTGTAGACATTTTCACATTGGGGGGACTTAAGCCCACTAGCCTCGCCCCTTGTATCCGCTATCGTATTTAGGCATATAAATAAAACATAAATCTCGTTGCACTCTATTCCATATTATCGAACAATATCAATAAGAGGAAATCGGTCATGCAAATTTTGAATCTGGTCTTCAGGTCAATAAAAGGTCACTACGCATGAGCAGTGGAGCTAATGGTAACAGATGCTATCCCGGCAACCTACGGGTCGATTTTTTTGAAATTTTGTGAACAAGAAAATGACACGGAGTGAAAACCACAAATAAGGTCACAGTGAAACTGCACTGCCCTGCGCATGCGCAGTAGAAATCTTAAAGATAAGCCTTAAAGGTGAGGATATTTCAGAAGAGGGCATGGACAGAGGAGAGCCAACATGCTTGAATTTAGTATGAAAGTTTTGACACCCTTGCTTACTACAAAGGTTAGTGCGCATGCGCATTAGAACTTATGGTCAGGGAGGCTATCTCGGGATCCAATAGACCGATTGGGCTAAAAATTTTAGAGTAATAGCAAAATACTATCTGCTAATCCGAATTCACGGCATCATGACACTCCATTGTGCTGCGCATGCGCAGTATGATTTCTAAGGAATATTAGGCTATAAGGAATAGTTTAGACCAGGAGACAAACAAACGACATACCAACATGCTTCAGTCAATTATAATGGTATATTCGCTCTCGTTCACTGCAGACTTTACTGCGCATGCGGACTGGGACTTAGGGTAACCGAAGCTAACTCGGTAACAAATAGGCTGAATTGTGTGAGGATCTCCAGTTATAGGTGAAATATGGTCTGCAAACTCATAATATTTTATATTGTATCTCCTTTCTTCTGGGCATAGCCAGTCTTTAATTAACACCCGCACTGGAGGGGGTCTGGCACTAACGCGCACTGGAGTGGGGGCTGGTAGGCCCCCTAAGATCTCGGAAACTAAGAGGGTTAGAAAAACGCCACTTGGTAGGTGGGTGGAGGCTATGGTGATCTATATGATGAAAAATTTTCATTGACCTAGGTCAATATCTTCAAGGTCAAACGAGGTCGTAAAGGTCAAATATTGGCCATGCTGGGATCGATTGGTAACTGCTGTGATTATGCAGGAAAATGGCAGGAATAAGCTAAAGACGGACAAGGTTCATCGAGAAGAGGTCTCAAAGAGGCTTCCCCACAACTTTTGGGTCAAGGTCATTCAAGGCAATTGGCCTTTAAGGTCAGCATATGGTATACTACTTATTATTTACACTTTGACTAACACTGTAGCCAAATTTTGGCGGGAAATGAGGATTGATCTTTCCCAATGACCTTTGACCTTGACCTTTGACCTTGACCTTGACTTTCATGTGAAGTGACCTTGACATATAGTCCCGCTTATATGACGTTATGACGTCACCACTCGGTCTTCAATGCAAGCTAACTGGTCCGACCGCGCGTTTACGGCGATCACAAAATGCAGGTCTGACTTTGAAAGCCTATAAGTCAAAAAATGTTCGGCCGATTTTCAAAAAGTCTTCACCAATCGACGAGCTATTAAAGTCTGTTTAATTTTGCCACGTTTTGTTTTTCGGCTACAAGCAGTTCTCCGGCCACCTCGGAAAAACAGGTGGAGGGCCTCCGAGGCCCCCCTCCAGTGCGCGTGTTAACAAACCAATTTTTATACGTGTGATTATTTATGTGATGACATGAACAGACGACAAACGTGGCGCAGTGTGCAGAGACATGTTAGTTTAGGAAAACATGGACTTACACATGGGATTGAATGGAGTCTTAATGAGAACATTAGACCTTAAGTCCCAACATCGCGTTAGTATATGTAGCATACTGCTGAAAACACTCGTCTGTCAATCGAACTGCTTGCCTAACGTACATTGTCACCGGTTTCGTCTGCGCCGGAGCGGCACCTGCCGAGGCCGCAGGCCGAGGTTGTTGTGGTTGTTGTCTGTTCTGAGCGCTGGTATCAGAGACCTAAAACTTTTGTGGATAGAAGGCACTTCCAAAGGAATAAGCACCACGGTTGTCAATTTTCAAAATTTTAAAAATTTTGCCCAGAATTTTGCATTATGTGATTTTTAACTTTTTTATATTTTTTGCTAATTCATCTAGACTCTTCAAACTTGCACCCTTTTACATCAGGGAAATTTGTAGTTCACACAAAAAGTTGGAAAGAAAAAGGTTTAAATTTAAGTCTCTAAATTACCTTTTAAACTTTGCACCCTAAATTTGACATAAAACTCATGGTCTAAACTATAAGCTCGAAATTTCTGAAGCTACGGCTGTTCAGGTTCTAAGTCAAATATCCACTTATAGGCCTGTTTGTGCAGTTCTGCACAAACAAAAAAACAAAATGAAAACGGAAATTTGAGGGTTTCTTTTGGCATATTCCGTGAAGGGCTGTATTTCCCAAAATATCACTCAAACCCTTCTATCTTCGGATATACTTAATAAAATTTAGTTTCCATTTTAGATAATAAAAGAGAATAGCCTCCCTTATTATATATTTAGAGATAAAAACTTTCAGACTGAAACTTTTTATTTTATAGGCAAAAAACTTTTTTATTTTATAGGCAAAAATAAATTATAAGTTTCCGAAACTTTTATTCTCAGCCCCCTGGTTTCCAGAACATGATAGCTAGAGTATTGAACTTAACACGGCTGGATAGCAAACTTCGTTGCCGTCATTTTTCTCACTCATACCCCCACTTATCCCTTACGGCATCTGAGCTATAAGTCGTAAAATACGGGGGCGCGGTAGTGGAGTGGTCAGCATAGCTGTCTGCCACGCAGCCGACCCGGGTTCAAGGCCCGGCGGCTTCCCTGAACAAGGAGCAAGCTGGCTCCCGAGAAACCCTTCCAACAGGGAAAGAGTTGGCGACGCCATATGACCCTGGCAGTTGGTGCATCGATAAGCCCCAAAAATTATTATTATAAGTCGTAAAATACATTTCTAAGTGGTGATTTTATCGGTTCAGTTTTGCTTCACACCGGGGTTTAGGGTGGTTAGTCATTGCAGGGAAATGAAGTTTTGCATGCAGCTAGGTAAGAGACATATCTTGCCATTGCAACAGGTTGCATATCATTGCGACACTGGTCTACCTTTACTTAAATGTAATGCATCATGCTAGTATGTTTCCCGTTTTAAACCTCACCCCGCCGTTCGGCCGTAGCGTTGCTGCAGGTGGCGCTATGGGAGCTGCTATCCGAGACAGATGCCACAGCTATCTACGCATGCTTTAGACCAGCGCGAATGCCCGGTGGTGGCAGGGTAATCTGTCTCGTTTCGGCTCCTCTACTCGTGCGGCGGTGGCGTTGTCTGTTATTCATATCAGTCGGACGGCCGGGTGACGGCCGTGCGGTGGGGTCCAGCGCGCTGTGGCGACTTGCGACGAATAAAAAACAAAATGGTGGTCAGGAACTGGTTTGCTTGTTTGGTTTGTTGTGTTTTGTTTCTTTACGTGTGTCCTAATCTTACTGTGTATGTGTGTGATACGTCCGGTAAAAGTGATGTGTTTTATGAGAGAGATAAGAGAGGCCCCACCATTTAAGCCTACGGGCTTTTGCGTCAATCTCTTTGTTATACCTGTCATATTGTTTCCGTCCAATAAGTTTATCATCCATCTATCTGTCTACCCGCTAGTTAATGCATTCTCTAACCATAGGTAACACTGGTTAAAGGATTCACCGTTGCACACAATTTCTTTCCCAGCCGAATAAACCTCTTTGTGGTCATACCATGACACGTGACTCCTCGCACTGCCTGCTTAAATCAACTGTATAAGCAGTGGCGGATCCAGGCCATTAGTATGGGGATGGGACTAAGGAGGTGGAGCATAGGCGGATCCAAGACATCAGTACCGGAGTGGGGCGAGGGAGCTCGAGCATAGGCGGATCCAGGACATCAGTACAGGGATGGGCCTAAGGAGCTCGCTCATAGGCGGATCCAGGACATCAGTCCGAGTGTGGGGCTAACGAGCTCGAGCATAGGCGGATCCAGGACATCAGTACGGGGTGGGGCTAACAGCTCGAGCATAGGCGGATCCAGGACATCAGTACGGGGATGGGGCTAGGGAGCTCGAGCATAGGCGGATTCATGACAGTAGGGAGGTGGGGCTACAAAGACCGAGCATAGGCGGATCCAGGACTTCAAAAAGGGGGGTGGGGCTAAGGAGCTCGAGCATAGGCGGATCCAGGACATCAATACGGGGGTGAGGCTAAGGAGTTCGAGCATAGGCGGATCCAGGATATCAGTTCGGGGATGGGGTTAGGGAGCTCGAGCATAGGTGGATCCAGGTTTACCGATAGAGGAGGCACCGTCCCGGGGAAGGGGTGTAATCCGGAATATAGGGCGCCACTTTTGGCACGCAAAATCCTTCCGATGGGCGCCGATTTTTGCATTTTATGGGGAGGGGTGGGAAGTGACATTTCAGGGGGTGCCATCGAATGTTTGGGGGGCGCCGTGGCAATTTCAGGTGGCGCCAAGGATCGACCAAAGGGGGAGTACGTGCCCCTATCCCCTTCCGCCCTGAATTCACCTATTAGCTCCAGGCTCCCCGCCATTGCCTCAAAACACCCTCTGCCTATGCTATAGCTGTAGGCATTTTCACATGGGGGGACAAGCCCACTAGCGTCGCCCCTTGTATCCGCTATCGTATTTAGACATATAAATAATATATAAATCTCGTTGCACTCTATTCCATATTATCGAACAATATCAATAAGAGGAAATCGGTCATGCAGATTTTGAATCTGGTCTTCAGGTCAATGAAAGGTCTCAATGAAAGGTCATAGTGAAGCTGCACTGCCCTCCGCATATGCAGTAGAAATCTTAAACATAAGCCTTAAAGGTGAGGATATTTCAGAAGAAGACATGAACAGAGGAGAGCCAACATGTTTAAATTTAGTATGAAATTTTTGTCACCCTTGCTACTACAAAGGTTAGTGCGCATGCGCATTAGAACTTATGGTCAGGGAGGCTATCTCGGGAGCCAATAGACCGATTGGGCTTAAACTTTGTGAGTAATAGCAGAATACTACCTGCTAATCCAAATTCACGGCTGTATGACACGGCATTGTTGTGCGCATATGCAGTAGGAATTCTAAGGGATATTAGGCTATAAGGGATAGTTTAGACCAAGAGACAAACACACGACATACCAACATGCTTCAGTCAATTATAACGGTATCTTCGCTCTCATTCACTGCAGACTTTACTGCGCATGCGGACTGGGACTTAGGGGTAACCGAAGCTAACTCGGCAACAAATAGGCTGAATTGTGCGAAGTTCTCCGGGTATAGGTGAAATATGGTCGGCAAACCCATAATATTTTATATTGTATGTCCTTTCTTCTGGGCATACCCAGTCCTTACTTAACAAACCAAACTTTATACGTGTGTTTATTTATGTGATGACATGAACAGAGGGCAAACGTGGCGCAGTGTGCAGAGACATGTTAGTTTAGAAAAAAGGGCTTACACATGGGATTGAATGGAGTCATAATGAGAACACAAGACCTTAAGTCCTAACATCGCGTTAGTATATGTATCATACTGCTGAAAACACTCGTCTGTCAATCGAACTTTTTGCCTAACGTACATTGTCACCGGCTTCTCCTGCGCCGTAGTGGCACCTGCCGAGGCCGCAGGCCGAGGTTTACGCTCTTTGCTTGTTCCATTTGAGTATCTCCGGAATACGAGGTTCAATCATCAGCTGGCATGAAATTGTTTTGATGTCACGTGACCGTGCCTCCCTGGTTCGATGTAATTTTCGCAATGCCACCAGCGGAGACTATTCTAGTGCACTGAATTTTCAATGACGCTTGATAAAAAATTGGAAAGGTAATAGTACGTTCAGTGGCGTAGCCAGGATTCGGCCAAGGGGGTCCGACTACCGTCGGGGGGCCCCAGGCCGGGGCCCGCCTTAGTAGTCGGGGCCCATCTCCTACATGTGTCGTATAATATTTTGGCATTATAAAATTTACACGACGGAAATTTTTCTATCCCTTTTTAAGTGTTTGTTATTATTTTGTTTATGATTTTTCTCGATCCGACCAAGTGTTGGTAAATCTAGGTTGCCAAATATTAAGGCTGGCCCATACCTAAATGACAGCGTGGCTATAACAACAGTTTTGTGGCACATTTCGGGAAATTTAATGTTGCTGCGTGCATGATGTTGAACCTGACTTTACCTCAATTCACTCTGGTAATCAGGTATGAAGTTATTGGAGGACAGTCGTTTTGAGTACGAATAAATGATCTTCTACGGAAAATGATTACCAATTTTTTCCGGGTGTCGAATTCATGAACTCTTTAATCAGAAAGTTTCCAAAGAAATGGAAAAATGAATAAAAATACAAGGGATATGGTGGATGGCGTTGTGTTCCGGACGTCATATAACGTCTATTCCGCGGAAAGATCCTGATGAATTCACCACAGTTACTTTCTTACCCTTGCTATGCTGTAAATGAGCAAATTACCAAAACAATAGGCGCCTGATATAACTATCGCCTTGGATTGCTCTGTCATTGTGATTTTAAACCTTTCATACCTATTTGTCTTTTTGGGATTATGCTCATCAATGTGTGTCATTTTCCTTGTTTGTCTGGTTTCCTACAGAAATATTTGGAAGATGTTTATTTCAGAATATTTAGGACGGTAGTTATTGAGACTAAGCTAATTGATGGAAAACCAGCTGAAGTTCCAAATTCCCTGTTCGATTTGCTATTATGGATGCTAAAATTTGATTAATTTTTGCCTTTCCTTCAGTTATGGTGCCTGATCGACATGTTTCAATTTGTCGTTTTGCGTACGCAATGGGAAAATATAAAATTTTCCGAGGCATATGATTTTCGAAAATCTTCTTTGAGCCTAGGATCTCAAGCGATATCTCTGAATTGTATTCTAAAATCTAAAAGAAATGGAAAGGAAAAAGGACGGCCAATAAAAAGAATATATGAGTGTGCCCCAGATGCTATATAAAACCTATTCCATGCACGGTCCTGCTGATGAAACCGCTCACTTACTCCTCCCTAGCCATTGGTTTGAGATCCCGGGGCTTGGGGAGGTGAGTACTTCCTTGGACTTTAGGTCTCTGATAGGCTTTGTACAGGGCTTGTATTGCTATGCCAGTGTAAAGCCACCCAGGACCATCACCCACCACCCCCGCCCCCCGACCCCTGGCTCGAGCAGAGATCTCAATGGGCCTAGCACTTGACACGGCGCTGAAACCAGTACCTGGGACCCCCGAAAACAACACTTTTCCCGCAAATCAGTACTAACGTCCCCCAAAACCAGCATTTGGGGGTACCATGAGAATACCTACTGGGACTCCTGGAACTTACTCTCGTGGGGCCCTGAGGATAACCTTGAGGGAGGGGGAGGAAGGAGAGGAGTGCTCGCTGAGACTAGTTTTTGGGGATACCTGAGGGCAGCTTCAGGGGACCCCTGAGACTAACTCCTGGAGACCTCGTGAGGCTAATTGTCGGATCTCTGAGATTAGCTCTCTGGCCCTCCTTACACACTAGAACTGAAAGGTCCTCTGAAAATAACTCGGGCTTCGAGATCAGTTCTTGGGGGACCTGAGACTAACTCTGAGGCCGCCTAAGATCAACACCTGGCGCTACTCACAAGGTTAATTTCGGGCCCCCTCTCCCGATTAGATCTCAGGGAGTCTCTGATACTGATTCACGGCGCCTCTTAAGCAAAATTGTGGACTCCTAAGAATCTCTCTCGGGGCTCCCTAGATTAGTTATCGGCAGCACCTCTGGGCCTATTTATCGGGCCCCCAGATTTGCTCTGGGGGAGGGGGCTGAGACTGACTCTCGGGGCCATCCAGATAAGATCTTGGGGGTCCCCTGAGGCTGTCTCTGTTGTGGGGGGGGGGCTGGGAATGACTTTCGACAGCCCTCTGAGACTAACCCTGGGCGCGCCCCTGAGACTAACACTCCGAGGAGGGAGGCGTGGAAGCACCACTGAGACTGAGTATTTTTTTATAAATTTTGTTCAAGTTGTTCTTGGTAAGGCTGCTGGAGTCGGAGTCTCACTAAAGTCATCAAGGGACTTGTCACGGAGACCCCACCACCAGAACGAGCAACTCCCTCAATGGAGGGTTAATTTAGAAGCCAAAGTTTAACGTCCCACAAAGCACAGGGACGGCCCCCGCTCAGGTCACCCTCTCACCAGTCAGTTGCCAGCCGACCTGTACGTCGGGTAAACTATTGAGCGCCAGAGCGTCTCAGGGGAACCGATCCCAAGCCTGGACATGCACTGCCACTGCATGCTTCTGAGCAGCGGGCCGGAGCCCAACGCTCTACCAACTGAGCTACCGGGGCGGCACTCTATTTGGCACGACACTCCTGAGACTGCCTCTCGGAAGCCCAGATTAGCCCTCAGAGGCCTAAGGCTAACTCGGGGGCCGTGAGACCAAAATTTGGGAGCACCTCTGGGAATTACTCTCAAAGCCCCAAAATTAGAGCTTGGACAAACCAGATACTAGCTCCGGGGAGAACTATGAGACTAACTTTTAGGTGCTCCCTGAGATTGACTCTCGGGGCCTCTTATGCAACAACTAGGGGGGGGCACAGCCTCAGGCTAAATCTCGAGGGTTCCCAAGATTACCCCTCGGGGGCCTCCTGAGATCCAGCACTCGACGGATCAAATGAGACTAACTCTCGGATCTCCAGATTAACTCTCGGGGCCACCTGAAAGTAAATATTGACCCCTGGGAGACGCCCGTAAGACTATGGGACCAATATCGGGGTCCTCTAAGACTGACTCTCAGGGTCCCCTTGATCGACTCTTGGGGTTCTCTGAGACTGACTCTCATAGAGCCCCTGAAAGACTGTCGCGGGGCCCTGAGAACCACTCTCTGGGGAACCCTGGGACGAGCTCGGCCCCCCTGAGACCGACTCTGGGGGCCCCTGGGATGACTTTCGGGATCCCCTGAGACTGACTCTCAGGGACCCCTGAAATCTACTTTTGGGGTCTGGAGACTGACCCTCAGGGCGGAGCCCTGAGGCCGACTCAGGACGCCCTGAGAACAAATCTTTAGGGGCTTCTGAGACTGATTCTGGGGCCCCGTGATCGAGAATGCTTTGCAGTGGTTCAGATTGGCCCAAAGGGGATCCTCGGACTCCTAGAACCCCTTGGCTACCAAGATCAGCACTTGGAGGCCTTTGAAAGTATTGCTTCCCCCCGATATCAATACTCCGGAGCCCCCTGGATGCTGATGCGCGGGGCTCCTAAGACCAAGCACGGGGTTCCACTTAGATCAGGTTCGGGGGCACCCTTGAGGCCACGCTTGCGCTTTTCTCAGGAGTAACTTCTACACCGTTGTTCGGAGGACCCCCAGATCAACATTCAGAGGCCTCCCGGAGACTAATGCTCGGTACTCTGGAGCCCCTCGATACCAATGCTCAGGGACCCTGAGACCCAACTCTGGAGCCCCTAAAGACCAAGATCGGAAGGCCCGAGAGACCAAGCTCGGGCCCCTGGGATGCAAAGCTTGGGGCCCCCTGTGACCAAGCTCGGGGCCCCTGAGACCAAGCTTGGGGACCTGAGACCAGCTCGAGGAGCCCCTGAGACCAAGTCTCGGGGCCCGAGACCAAGCTCAGGGGGCCTGAGACCAAGCTCGGGCGTTCCACAGTACCAAACTCGGAGGCTCCGTGACACCAAGCTCAGGCCCCCTGGGATTAAGATCGAAAGGCCCGTGAGACTAAAGCTCGGGGAGCCTGAGACCAAGCTCAAGGGCCCTTGAGATGTCCAGACTCAAAGGGCCTCTGAGATCAATGTTCGGTACTCGGGAGCCCTCAATACCGATGATCAAGGGCCCCCTGAGGCCTGGCCCGAAAGGTCCGTGAGCCCAAGCTCCGGGGGCCCCTGAGACCAAACTCGGAGGCTTCCTGAGGCTTTAAGATAGAAAGGCCCCTGAGACTAAGCTCGGGGGAGTCCCTGACACCCAGCTCAGGGCCCACGCGACCTAGCTCAAGAGGCCCGCTGGGGATCGTTTTCGGTACTCTGGAGCCCTCAATACCGATGATCAGGGGCCCCCTGAGGCCAAGCTCCAGAAAGATTATGAGACCAAGCTCGGGGGACCCTGACACACCATCAGGCCCCCTGAGACCAAGCTCACGGGGGCCTCTGAGACCAAGATCGAAGGAGGCCCGGCGAGATTAAAGCTCCGGGGGCCCCTGAGACCGAACTCAAGGGGCCCCTAAGATCCATGTTTGGTACTCTGGAGCTCTCAATACCATTGATTAGAGGCCCCAGAGACCAAACTCAGAAAGACCATGAGACCAAGCTTGGGGCCCCCTGAGACCAAGCCCGGAGGTCCCATGAGACCAAGCTTGGGCGCTCCCTGAGACAAGCTCAGGCCTAGGAGATCGAGCTCGGACCCCTCTGAGACCAAGCTCAGGAGGCCCGTGAGACCAAGCTCGGAGGCCTCCTGAGATATGTCCGGGGCCCCTGAGACCAAGGATTCGGAGGTCACTTTTGAGACCAAGCTCAGGGCCCCAGGAGTAAAGTTCGTGGGTCACCTGAGACCAAGCTCAGGGCCCCCGGATGTCTATGTTATTCGGTACTCTGGAGCCCTCTTACCGATGATCAGGGGGCCCCTGAGACCAAGTTCAGAAAGCCCGTGAGGACCAAGCTCCGGGGGCCTCCTGAGACCCCAAGCTCAGAGCCCCTGAGACC